>ARYC01006157.1:0-11108 GCA_000711775.1 Oxytricha trifallax
CGGCACTCCTGGATATTTCCCAGAGAGAGAGGATTGGAGAGATGGAGACACTTAATGGGATATCTGGGCCCTAGCAGTTATAATAATAGAGAGCGACATGCCAAGAAACGATTACTTTAGTTGCAGAGGTGACAGAGATTCTAAGCAGAGAATCAAGCAATATCTCGATAAAAATAAAATAAATGGAAGTCTCAGAGAACTTGCATACTCAACTATTATCAAGCCAAGCTAAGAGAATTAACAAACAATAGAAACAATCAAATATCAACTTAAAAAGATAAAATTCAGAGAACTGCCACATGACTCTAAGGTTATGTTTGTGTGAAATATTTTAAAAACTCGCTTGATATACTCACTTAAATTACTAATATTTAAACATTAAACCCCTACATAAACCCTATAAACCCTAATAAAGTATGCACTAATAGTCTACTTTTATCAATCAAAAACTCAATCAAACTACTGAAAGGGTTTTGGGGTTTTGAATGCTTTGGATAAAACTTATATTTTAATTTTTAAAAATGATAATTTAAGTTTTAAGTATAATTAAAACAAATAAAGTTGACATATAAAATAGAATAGAGTTAATTATAATCAATTAATTTTACCTTTCTCAATTTAAAACTACAAATTCCAAGCTTTTTTATAAATAGACATAATTTTTATTATTTTAATTAATTTAAATCTATGATTTTTAGATTTTAATTTGTTTTCTATTATAATTACATCATTGTAAATTAACATAATAATCATTATAAAAAATATTTAAAATTTTGATAATAAAAACAAATTAAATAAGGTTAAACTTTCATATACGAATTACTATTAATTTTTAAAAAAATAATTAAAATAAAATCGTTCAAATAAATAAGTAAAAATATTACCAAATTATGAAGTTTCTTATTTTTTAATGGTTTGTTTATATTTTATTAGAAATCACCCATCTCAAATAACTGTTTATTAATAGAAAAGGATTCGTTAAACTAATTATAATATTTATCCTAGAACAATATCCCCAACTAAAGTTCTAATGTAGCATATTTTAATTAATTTGTATTTAAAATTTAAATTTAAATTAAAAAAATACTTTTAAAATTTAGAAGGATCAATCTAAAAGATATCTTAAATAGCACATACTGCTCTAGGTCTTCACTTAAGAAAATTTATTTTATCAATATATACATATTATGCTGTTGAAATGTTCTAGAATTGTTATATATTAGGATTAAAGAGAGACCTGAATTCTCTATTTCAGAAAGTAAATAAGAAATAAAAAGAAATATTCCAATATTTTAATGTAAATATAAATTATAAAGATAATATTGATTCATAACTTTATCTCCAATGTCAAGATATGCTTCCTTGTTAGGGTCACTAAGTTTTTAATTTATGTTTTTTATATTAAAACTCCAGTAGCTAGATGATAATTATTTAGTAAAATTAAATTTTTATTGCAGTAAATTAATTATATTTTGTCAAATAATTTAAAATAGTTATTTTTTTCTAAATTTGTTTTCTCTATAAAAAGCAATCATTGTTGCTTAAATTTAACTTAAACATAATTAAATTTAAATTAAGCCAATTATTATTATTTCTTCTAAATTTAATTGTTAAATTTCCTTATGGGACTTTAAAAATTATTTCATCAATAAAAATATAATATTAATTAGTTCGTACTTATAGGAACTTAGGTCTAAATATAAATAAATAATTGCTTGAGTTTGCAGGAATTTAGATATTAAGTGGTTTAAGAACCCTAGACTAAAATGTAATCCAATTTTAATTATATTTATTTATTTATGAATACTTAAGTAACAGTCAGTTACCTACTGGTTACATTAGGAATTATCAATCATAATTTTGCAAGAGATTATTTTTCAAATTTTGTCATAAAAAAAATATAAAATATTAATTTTAAATATATAAGTGCTAACTTATTTATAAAATTAACAATTAAAAAGATCAATTAAATTTAAATTTAAAGAGTCTTTAAATTTTAGATTTTATTTCAATTTAGAATTTAATACAACCGTTATTAAATATTATATAATTACATTTTAATTTTTCAATTTCTATAATTAAATAGTTAATATTGATATAATTATTTATATTTATTTTTAAGAAAAAAGAAACTTGAATGAAAAATTTAAATTGAATTTTTTTAAATTGCATATGAATAATTTGTATTAGTATAAAGTTTTAATGTAGCACAATTAAGTTAAGACCAAGAAGATTAAAAAAAGACACGATCCTAAAAATGGTTCAATGTGGATAACATTAGATCAGCCTTACTATTAATCATTATTTCAATTATAACTATTCAATAATATAAATTCATATTTTATTAAGAAGGTGGTTGTGTCACAGGGTTTGTTAATTTTAGAGTGAATAAAAACTTTAAAATTATAAAGATTATAATTTTATTTTATTGATTATTTCTGCCGCAATTATGGTGAGTTTTTTTAATTCAATATTATACAATTAAAATCCTTAAATTATTTTTTCTTTAAATTGATTAGTAATTTAAATTTGTGAATAAAAAATTGTAATTATATAGGAAGTAATTTCCTACTGCTATATTCAAGGAAATTATAAATATTTTCATATTAATGATTCAGTAAATTTTTAATTTTCCAAATTAATAAAAGAATTCCAAAATTTCAATAATTATATTTAATAATTTTATATGAAAATTGTAAATAATAACTAAATAATTCTATATAAAATAAGTGATTAAAAAATAAGATTAAAAATTTGATTACTTTGAGTGCCATAAGCAATACTCTCATACAAGAGAGTTGAAGAAGAATCTATTAAAAGCTCACAAGAAAGATATAGAAGTTGAGAATCATGAAGTTGATATGAAGCTTCTCAACAAAAGAAAAGCGAGTGATTATTTGAAGGTTGCATTGCTTGAATAAGCAAGAGAGTTAAAATGTGTAAGGAAGTCACGCAACCAAATATCCTCTGAAATAACGAAAGTTATGATCAAAATTTAATACAAGAAAATTCCAGTTCTTGAGTTGATAGATTTAGATACTACTCTTTAATGCTACCTAATATTAAAGACTCCTTTGATAAGAAAGTTATCAATGATCATCAATACGCATACAAGATGTATCCCTTCAACTATCTCTTAAGTGATGATAAATATTAAATGGAGTTTACAAATGAGTATCAAGTACTCACTCAAGCAAAGTTTAAAGAGTGCAGTCACTTAATCAAACAAGATGCTGTTCTCCTTACCAAAGATCATGTTGCTTTTAGACTACCACTCTATGAAATGACCCTAAGAGATATCATAACATATCAAAGGAATCAAAAGTAACTTGGATAAATTGCAACTCAGACCGTATAAGGCATTAAAGAGCTTCACAAGTTGGGGTTTGTTCACAGAGATTTGAAGCCAGAAAATATAATGATAATTTTTTCACTAGTAGGAGTAGCAATAATTGATTTCCACAGAGCCTAAAGAGTGTTAGTATCAAGGCTTGGAATTGTAATGGGAACTCAAGGGTACTATCCAGAAAGAGAAGACTGGAGAGATGGAGACTTTTAGTGAGATGTGTGGGTTACCACAATAATAATAGAGTGAGATATGCCTCGCAATGAATACTACTCTACAAGATGCGAGAAGGATGCTAAACAAAGAATAAAGCAAGAGTATCTCAATCAATGAAAATATATGGCAGAGTAAGTAATAATCAAGCTATACTCTCGATCAGACATATCAATAGAGCAGATAGAGTTGTGGTTGATTAAAATAAACTTCAAATATCTCCGATATATATATATAAAAGGAGAATGGTAAGACAATGAAACTTTTTTTAAATTTTCATTTTTTTCTTTTGTAATAAGATTTGATTTAATTATTATTAATATTCTTATAATCATCTATATTTCATATTATTAATCATCATTCTTTTGAAACAACATGCAAAAGTTCACATACAGCGAAGATCAAAAGTTATCATTGAATAAGCAAGTGATTTATAAAGAAGTTGGTTAAATGTTAAATAAAATGAAAATGTAAACCTCTGCTTGATCAAAGAGAACAAAAAGGGTAATTGCTAACTTCAAGAGAAAGAATTAAAGAAAAAAACTAATCTATTTAGGAGTTCATTTAATATGTGATTTTATTTATTAATATAAATCTTAAACTTATATAAAAAAATTAATTCTTCCTTTTCTTGCATAAACTGTTGTCTTATAAATGATCACTCTCTGGCAGATGCTTGAGATTAAATTGACTTTATCTATATACAAATAATGGAATAAGTAATACTTCAGTAATGAATAAATGAATGAATATACGGGAAAACCCAATAATACAGTAGTTTCTAATAAAAGGTATTTAATTAACTCCATTAGAAATTCTATTCCAACAATTAGCGGGTTATAGGGAATGTTTAAATAAAAAAGCGATGTTTAACTCTCCTCGAAATTCCTTAGACTTATTAAATTTATGAAAAGAAAGCCTATCTACAAAAAAGATGGTCCCTTCATAGCTGAATTAGTATCTTAGCTAACTCAATATTTAATATTTTTCTCACCTAATAGAGCGAGGATACATAACATAACTTTTTAATTCTGAATCTTTGCTAATAACAGCTAAATTGCAATAGAGACATCATTTATTTTGTAGTCATAAACTTATATAATATTACACTTAATTAGTCAAGATTTATTTATATAAGCAGTAAATGCATAAAAACTTTATTATAATGTATGACCTAAATATTATTATCAATAGCTGTCTACCTTTAATCATAAAAATAATCAAAGATATGACTATGAAAAAGCATTGTGAAAGAAATCACTTCACTCTGTTGAAAGTCTTGTATATAATACCATTTTCAAATAAATATTAACAATAGTTTATAAGAGATACCCAAGGAACTTTCGATGAAACATAATAGCTAGCTATCCAATAAATAGAAGTTTTTAAATAACAGAAGAAGTTAATACAAACTTAATGGATGCTTTTAAAAGTCAGAATTTAATTGCAAAACGCCTAACAAGAAATTATTCCTTAAAATTAAGACTTACTTTATAAAAGCGTGAGAATGACATCATAATTGAAACTTAATTTATATTAAAACTTGTTCCATTCCTAAGCATCAGGCTTAATCTATTTATTTATGATCATTTATAGACCCTAATTCTCGCTAATTTCTATTAATTACATTGCAAGATGGACTAAATTCTCTATTTACCCCATTTTCACCTCAATAAAATATAATAAATCAAATTAATTAAGCATTAATTATAGAATTTGAGTGTTTTTAATAATTAAATTATTTTAAAAAGCTGATGTCCCATTTTTTAATTTCTAACTGCTTTTAATTTGTCTAATTGTTAAGGTATTTTATAATGAGAAACTTTTTTTTCAAGATAATGAAATATTTTAGCATTTTAGTTCAAATATTAAAGTGGATTTACTTTTCTATACAAATCAATTTTATTTTTAAATACAATCATTTATAAAATTGACAGACCATTTCAAATCTCAGCTGAAAATAAAAATAATATAATTAAAATACTTTAAATTGTTCTGTATTTCTATAACTAATATTAAATATGAATTTATAACAAGTTTATTGTTTTTCATATGATAGAAATAAAAGTTGATGATTTTTAAAACAAATATTATAACAATTAAAAACTCTTTTAAGTGAAGAGTAAATGAGGCTTTTAGAAGAACAAGAAATATAGATGAGGCTTAATTGAATTACAATTTTGATTATATTTTATAACATCAATTTTTAAAAATAAAATCTTTAGTTTTTTCTTCATTTAAAGTCAAATATTATAGTAATGATTTTTTTTTAGAAAAACTAGCTGTATTATCGTATATTATATGAAGAAAAATATTATTAAAAATGTCATATATATTTCAGAATTTACTCATTTGGAGAGTTTCTTAAATACTCTTAATTATTTTCTTGTTGATTTTCAACCAAAATATGTAAGAGTCTGTGGGTGTACTTTAGTAAAAGTTATTACAAATTAAAATGCTGTGATGAGATAGGTATTCAACAAATAATTATGCTTATAAATTAATTTTTGTTTAATTTAGGAAAGTAAATTTAAAAAAATCAAGCACTTCTAATTGCTTGATTTATATACAAATAATCTTAAATCAAAAGGTATTAAAATACTCCATTAAATGCAGCAAAACTTGAAATAACCGTGAATGGAAAACTGATGTAAAAATAAAATACTTCTCCACATTATACAATCACTGACTAATCTAAAGGATATTAATGATATGAATTTATGGTTTTCACTTAAGTACTGTAACCATTAAATTATAATTTATCATGTTTAATATCTTCTAATTTTAATTTTAAACCTGGAGACTATTCATTGCCAATTTCTATTCCCCTTCCTCAAGAGTTGCCTGGTTCTTTATCATACGTTGATCCAGTGTACTATTAATATTCTCACCTTTCATATCTAATGAAAGCATCACTCGAAGACTACTTTGGAACAAAGCTTATCAAGGCCAAGAGGGTTTTAATTGTCAAAGAGAGACCTGATTTACTCATAAAAATTATAAAATAAATTGTAAATAATTTTGACTAACTGAGTAAATTAAACCTTTTGAGAATTAAAAACATAATAGAAAATTAATTTATTCAAAGGAAATTTGAATAAATTAAATATATTTAACTAAATACTTACTTTTTCTTAAATCTAAATGGAAATTAAACTATAAAAAAAGTGAAGTTGATATATAAGATTTATTAGCAATAATGTTTTGATTGAATTTAATATATTATTGAAACAGCACTGATCAAATAATTTTAAAAAAAATAATAATCAAGCAATACTTACAATTATTAAATAAAATATTAAGTCAATAAAATGTTTAATGATTTGATTTTTATAATACAATATTAAATATTAGAAAACAAATATTTAAAAAATTTAAATATTCAAAATAAATATCAAAATAGAAAACAGCAAAAATGTACTTTAAATTAAATTTACAATAACTTATCCTTTCAAACTAATTCAAAATTATATAATTTAAAATATTATTAATTTAAAATATATTAGTTCCTAAAGTATTTTAAATAAATAATTTTGATTATATTATCCTCATTGAAAAATATATCAGTAAAATCTAGGTATAAATTATTTTAATTTATACTAAAAATTATTATGTGAAAACAAATAAAGAAATATCCTTCATTAACTAAACAGAACTTACTGGAAAATTTAGGTATTAATTACAATTTATTATAGAAAATTAAGATACTGAAATTAATTTAACAATGAAAATCCAAAGATGGTATTCCTTGAGCAGCTGGTTATTCACAAAAATAATATCTAAATATTTAATATTTCAACAATACTTACTGACTCGAGTGGCTTCGCTAGTAGACTGAAATCTCCAGAGACCCTGGAAAAAGATAGAAAAAACAAGCAGATATTGCTAAATTGGTTAAAACACAAAGGAGAGTGGATATTTTATAAAGCTGTTTCTGCATTTCATTTCTATAATAAATCTATACTTTATCAAGAAAGAATATTATAATCTAAAGGACTGTAAAAAATATTAAAAATTTTTTTTTTCGATTTATCACTATATTACAAGATTTTTCAACCAAAAATCTAATTGTTTTTATTTTGATTAAAATTTAATTTATTTATTTTTTATGAATAAATTGTAAATAGACTATTTAATATTTTAATTTTTCAAAATTATTTTTATTTTATGGTTATGGTATCCCTGAATTTGGAAAATTCTTTAAATATTATTCTATTACCTTACTAAAGTGAACCCCTTCCACTAAACTAGTTTAATTATACAAGTAAATTTGGTAATATTTAATTAATAACTATTAAGGTTTCTTGATAGTTTAACTTAAATCATTTATTTCAAAATGTAGTAGAATATGTTAAAAAATGGAAAAACATTGTTTAATGTATTATTTTTATATATGAAATCTTGAAAATCTTAATTTCAAACAATTTTTAAATTATTTTAATTTGTTATACAATTTTCCCAACATTTACATCCTTTGTAGTAAATTTAGATCAAATGAATAAAGATAACTAGAATTAAAAAAAAGATATTATTAGAGCAACTTCGCAGTATTTTAGATTTTAGATAATTTTTTTGTAAATAAGAAAATTATTAACTTTTGATAAATAATTAAGAATTTTTGACATGCCTGGTCGGAAGGTGTAGTGTGACACATTAAACATGCAATTTAAAAAAAAATATCTTAACTTTTATTCTTAAAATGTCGCACCTGTAAAGAATGGAAAAGGAGGACGATTAAGACTTCAAGTTAGTAAACAAAATAGAAGGAAAAATTATACGAATATATTGAAATGGAAATGTATATGATGGTGAAGGGTAAGTTTAATTTCTTTAGGATTTACATTTTTAAAAGTAATAAATCATATTTTTAATTACAACTATTTAATTTTAAATTTAATTTAAATTTATTCAAAAAATCTCATGATTTGATTATTTTTAAACTGAATCTACGCAAAAAATCCATATATTTATATTTTTTATCAAGTATAAAAAATTGTTTATAACAAAATAATATAAACCAAGCAGCTACACAACTTTACTCTTGACTTTTATTAACTCGCTTCTCTATTTATATTAATTTTAATACTTATTAAAAATAAATTTACCAAACATGTAAAAAATATTGGTAAAGATTATTGATAAATATTAAAATAGCCATATCTTGATAAATAATATAATTTGGTATCTTAAATAAATTTTTTTTAACAATATATTGCTCAAATTAATTTTTATAAAAGAAGGAAGATAAATTAAGTGATAAGAAAGCTTGAGTATGCTGTCATTTAAATTGTTTATCTGTTAATTAATCATAAATTTAAATAGATATATAAAGAGTTAAAATAAAAAAATATTATAAGCATATTGTATAATAATGTTTTGTCAATTCTCTTCACCAATTAAATATTCTTTTCCTTATTATGTATTCTCTAATTCTATTTTAAGCTCAATTAAAAGAATGTATTTTAGAAAGTAAATAAGAGAAGGAATTTAAAGTAAGCTCAATCAAAACCCCAAAACCCTTTCAGTAGTTTGATTGAGTTTTTCATTGATAAAAGTAGACTATTAGTGCATACTTTTTTAAGGTTTTATTAGGGTTTATGTAGGAGTTTAATGTTTAAATATTAGTAATTTAAGTGAGTATATGCGAGGTTTGTGGTCAGTTTATGACAGTGATTATATAGATTTATTGTTTAAGTTGCTATATGGTTGTAATTAGTATGGTGATCAACTCAGACTATTCTAAATTACACATCTATAGCAAGGCTAATATATAAATCTCCTGCAACTGTGAGTTCTCACTGTCTATTAGCATTGAATTTAAAGAGATAGTAACTTAATTCTAAGCCTAAGAGACCCTTAAAATTTTAGTAGCATCATATTGATTATCTTATCAATGATAAGACTCATTAATACTGGGCCCCTTTCTCTCTGTGATGTTTCATCGCCAATTTCTTGAGATTCATATCTCTGCATATTCCATTGCTAACATATATAAAAAGAATGGAATATCTTACAAGACAATCAATCGCATTAAAAGAGAGATTGACTTTAATGTTTTCTTTTTATAAGGATAATTTAAAATATATATTAGATTAAAAATAAAGTTCATACACTCTGATGAGGCAGTATTAATGTTTAATACATTCATATCAAGATTTTGGTACAAGAGGCACAGCAACGTAAAGTTTTATGATTAAAAGGCTGAAGTTTAAACTGATAATATTCTTGGTGGAATAAGTGAAGATAGTGGCCTCGAGATTCATATTATCCACCCTCGTTGCATAAAGACTGAAAATTACATTGAGTTCTTGCAATAACTCAGAGACAAGTACGCTGACTAAAAGATTATTCTGTTTTCTTATAACTAACCAGTTCATAAAACTAAAGACTCAAAAAAGAAATATTAATGGTTAAATATAACACCTGTATTTAATGTACATTACAGTCCTCAGTTCAATGGAATCGAGTTATATTCGGGTCAACTGAAAGGTTAATATAAGAAATTGCTGCTCTATCATCTAATGCATGATTTAAAGATAGATACAATCGATTTTATTAAGAGTTTTTCTAAGAGAGTCAGCGTGAAAAACAAAAGTTTACGCTAGAGAAGGAAATTTTTTTTTTATATAAAATTTTTAGATTTATATGAATGAATAAGTTTAAATATTAAATAAGCCCTTACAAGGATTCTACATCACTTTCTTTTCCTCCACTTTTGATTTGTTTTGGCATATTTTTCTTCTCTTAATGTCAGCTCCTGCATCTATGTTCATCATATCAGTTTTTCATAAATCTTCGAAGAGTCTCTAGCTAAGTTCATGTTTACTTATGACATTCTTTCTCTGTTTAATTTGCTGCTCTTTTTTTATCAATTATACAGCAGTGCCAGTTTTCTATAAAGTAAGAAGTAAGTTTAGTTGAGATGAAATGATGCTTTTGAATTTCCTACAGCCACGTGTCGCTGATTTTAATCCCTTGCTTATCTTTTTCTACAGGAGTAAGACTGTAGCGTTTTTTGGGAGCTTCTAAAATTACTTCATTTAAGTACTCAGGTTTCAGGGTTCCAAGAAAAACAAAGAAGAAGTTTCTCTCTGGCAACTTATTAGAGAGTTGCAGCTTTGATGGAATGTAGAGAGCAACATCTGGATCACTCATAGCATCGTCATATAGGATTTTTCACTAATATTTCAGGGTAGTTAAGAATTTTGTTCATCCTAATTTCATTAGATCTAAACGCTTTTTTCTCTTCACTCAGTAATATTTTTAAGAATGAGATTTTAGTTCCCTCATAAGTAGGCAAAAACAATCCAACTATCATTAATATATTAATCTTAGATAAGTGCTTACCTTGCTATACTAAGTATCTATAAAGATGCCTCTTTATTTCGGAATTTCCCTGTTAAATCTTGAGATTGAATTCACTTTATTGCATTATTCATTGTTTTCATCTTGTTTCCAGTTTCTATAAATGTTTATGAAACTTAATATTAAAATTACCCTTTCTGATCTTACTAAAATTTTACTATTTAATAAGGAGGACCTACTTGAG
>ARYC01006158.1:0-17094 GCA_000711775.1 Oxytricha trifallax
TTTTAATCATAGTCTGGGATATTGGTTGGGTCTTTGTACAAACTTTAATCTGTAGCTGGGAACTCAGAGTCACCAAACAAAGCATCGTTTTCCTTGCAGATCTATATGATTTTACAAACATGTTTATTAAACTAATCAGAATTGTAAAATCAAGTGTATAATTAAGGATTTAATTGTTAATTGAGTATGATTTTAGCAATCTTTTCTTGAATAGGATCTTCGTCCTCATCTCTATGCTGTTGGTGATGATTTTAGTCTCCTTCATCATAATCTTCTCCACTATCATAATTATTTTAGTTCCCCAAAACCCCCTCTCCATTTATAGTAAGAGACAAATGAATGTCTAAAATATAACTTATTTCCACCGTTACGATCAGGACTCATGTCTTCATGGTCGTAATCATACATTTTCTGCTCTTTAATCATAGTATCTTGCCCGTACTATTCACCATCATCAAGATTGGCTTGATCAGGCATGGGCATGTGCTCATTATGCACTCTCCCATACTCGGCTTCCTCCTGATCTGTCTCTGTCTTTCTCTCTCTTTGAACTTACACAGTATCCATTAAGTTTTGATTTTACTATGAAATTAAATATTTATTAACTTATATTCTATAATTGCCTTAATTTTAAAAACTGAACTTACTTATACATTCTCCCATTTATATTTTTTAGGGGGGTATTCAAAAAATGGGAATATTTTAATTTAATATAATAAAATAAAATGTTTATTGTAAGTAATATCTTTGACCAATTTCATCTCTGATATAGCAAGTTCATCATCTCTATTCTGATGAGCAATTGCGTTATTATAATCTTCGTTATCTTTTGAATTATCGTGATTTTGTGAAATCAAGATTTCTTTGCCTTTTTACCCTAATTTAATGATATTTCTACGATCTGGCTTCACTTACTCCCCTCCAAGTCCAATCGCTGAATGATAAAATTTATCTAATGCTTCAGCTCTACTCACTCCATAATTATACTAATAATAATTAGTATAGATTATTATTAAATTAAAGTGTAAATAATAATTCTATCTATGGATTACTTAGGATTAAGTAGCAGCAGGAGTGGTACTATTTGAACCCATTTGAGGGAATTAACTGGAATTATTTAGAAGAGTAGATTGGATAACTTTTGAATAGTGTTAATTAAAATTTGAGCTTTTCTCCACAAATTTATCGTCAAGCAACTAGTTCCCTATATAAAAAATGAAGTTTTTGAATATTTCACTTGAAATAATGGGCAAATATAAAATAGTGTAGAAAAAGGTTGAGAAATAGAAGTGTTTAAGGATACTGGACACAAAAAAATGAAGATATAAATAAAACTTACATTAGTTAGTAAACTCAATTACTCTCTTTTTGGGATTCAGCAAAGACGATTGTAGATTTCTCTTCATAGGAGATTTAGACTTAGAAATGTGCTATTGCATTAAGCTATTATCATTGTAAGAATCGTTGTGCTGATGATGGTGTTCTTGAGATGGCTTGAATTTTCTCATTTTTATTTTATTTTAATTAAAAATCTTGTAATATAGATTTTTTTAAATTAATCACAAATAATTAACTTTAATGTATCTAAATTGATTTTTTATAAATTAAAAGCTTAATTCACTATAACTTTAAATATCTCTAATTTTATTAACTTCATAGAATATTAATTAATCCAATCATTAATATAATTGAAAAACTCAAAGCCAAATATTTAGCGAATTGATAATTCATGACTTCAATGCCTATTCGCACCTGACTGGTAGTATCTGTGAGGCTTGTGACGACGAGGTAGGTGTATCTATTTGCACAAGTACCTGTGTTTGAGGGCAACCCTGATTCTTGATTTTGAATTAATGAGCCCCACAAGTGCCAACCTTGCGTATTGAAAAGTCTTCCTTGGTACACTTTCAAATATTAAGATTATATTGCCAATATGTAATTTAAACAAATAAATCTTACTTATCTTTGCTTAATTTTAATCTTAATTAGATTATAACCTATTTATAAAGGACTTTTCTTTCTGTATCATAAACAAAAGTCTCAGTTCTATAAGGCATATCAACAGCCGGAGCCCCCCCTTACTTCCCATGTGCATACTCAGTCCCTTGCATAATCTACCCACTCTCATATTCAATATATTCTATGAGAATGCTGTCTGAGTTGTCCACTCGAATCAAATCAATCTTATTTCTTCCACAAGTGTTCTTTATTTTGTAGAAACATGTCTCACCACGGATCATGGCCATTGAAAGGTTTGCGACTGCACCAACTTTCTCTAATACCACTGTATCATTAACAAGAAAATAAATGGGTTTTATAAAAGTCTTACTTGTAAAATTTCTATAAATCTATGTGATTTAAGAATTACAGTTTATTTGAGGATTAGTACCACAAACAGCTGTATTGAAGGGGCAATTATATTTAGCATATAAAGTGTTATTGTAACTGGAGGAGCATGCAAACCCTTATGAGGCATCTTTGCAATTTTCACTCAATTAACAGCATGAATTGTAAGTAGTATATCAAATCTTTTTAAGATATTTATTTCCAAGAGTTTTTATCTGTAATTATATTTAAATGAATAAAAATAGGTAGCATCAGTTTTAGTGTAAGAACTAACAAAAGGATGATCTTTGGCGTTTTTTCCTATACAAGATTTATACCCATAATTCAAACACTCTCCGCATTTATAGGTTGAATCAAAAGTTCTCTGCAAATTTCTTAAATTTGATAATTACTACTATTTTGATTTCTCTATAACTTATTCTTGATTGTTTTGTAACAAACTTTCTTGAGATTCTTCAAATTAAAAGTCTTAATTTTCATGGAAAAGGCTTTCGTTTTTATATAAATCAATAAATTCTTATTGTTATGTGGAAAGAGATATTATTGTAAGTATAAATAATAGCAAAATTGATAATTGTTTCATTTCTAATTTTTTGTAACAATTTATTTTTCTATATATAATTTTAAATTTAATTTTCCAATGCAAGTTTATTCATATTTTTCTTCATATTTTACGATATACTTATTTATTCTTTTATCTAATGATGAAGAAATAGAATCAATAAAGTTCATGAATGAATTCAAGCGACTATTCGACACCCTAGAAAAGCTGTGGAAAGCCAACCCAAATTTAATTCCCTAATAAGAGCAGGATTTCGTTTTGTTTTTCCTTAACCAGCAGCTATTTCAGAATTAATCATAAAATAGTGGTTTAAATAGCACCTCTTCTGAATATATATTCACTGGTTCTTATTCTAAGTCTTCAATATAGCAATATTTGAATAAATTAGTGGTGGACTACGATACTAGACCCCTGATTTTACTAAGAGTCTCGCAGTATATATAGAAAACTTAGAAGTACATACAAAATCACAATAAACTTTTGTTTGAATTAAAATTAATTCAAATTCTTCAATAATTTTATAATATTTTTGATAATCATATATTATATTCAAATTAAAAAAACTGTAAAGTCTTATAGCTGAGAGAGAAAGTGCAATAAATAGGTTAAAAAATATGGCTTAAAGTAATAATTTAAACGAATTTTGTTAAAAAGATAGAGGTCCATAAATGCTAGTTAGTATCAGAGATCTCTCACTCAAAATCATTTCCACTCATTTTGTCCTCTTGGCATTCTGTGAATAATTTTATAGTTATAACTTAAGTTATAGTTAAATACAATTTGTATTAACTAATTAGGATTACTAAGAGAAGACAACATTAATAAGCAACCACTTTTATATGAGCATGATACTAATGTAAAAAGGTGCTATTTGTGCAAATTGAAGTATAATGATAATTTTGAACTTTCAAATACTTCATAATTGTTCATTAAACTCCTGATCTTTATTGAAGATAGTTTTATATTTATTTATAAGTACTTTAGGTCTATATAAAGATTGGTTTTTCTGTTATTCTTTTATTGATTTATAATAATTTAATTATTATTTTTTAGAAAGATTTCCTATCTCTATAGCCAAAAGAAAACGATTTAGTTAAACATGAAATACAATAAAAGCTAGCTCGTGACGAAAAATACTTCACATTGAGTGAAATCGCATAATTCGAAAGAATTTGCAAATCTTTCAAAGTGAAAGAATCCTCTAAAACTTACAACAGCATATAAAACATGTTGACTTTGTTAAAAGAGCACGATTGTGGCAATCAACAAGTTATTATTAAGGATTTGTGCTTTAAAAATAGTAAAAATGTTTCCACGAATAAACACAGATAGATTAAGTAGATAAAACTTGGGGAATATTAAGGTTTCTTCAAATTCATATGGAATCTTGTTGATGACGCTAATTATCATGAATTGAAGAGAGAAGACAATAACAAAATGAGTGCTCCTATATTTATAATTAAAGATTAATTAAATCAGTAGGCCTGCAGAGAAAATTTTCAGAGCAGAGCTTAAAACGCATTGAGTTAATTAAGAAATTTGTAAGAGTAAGAAGAGAATAGTAGCTTTAATAATTAAGAGTTAAATCTGGATATTAATGATAGAGATTCATCATCTAAGTTTATATCCATAAATGATATGAAGCAAGATGCTACCTTTAGAAAGAGTACAATAGAATTTATATTAAGAATGCATATTTTATTATAAATTATTAGTCTTTTTGGGGGGGGAAGTTTCCTGCACCAGTTTATGATAAAAAAAAATTTAAGGGAAGTTTCCTACACTTTTTTTAAAAAAAATTTTTTACTATTAAAATTATTTTTATAACAACTATAATCAACTTCCGAATTAATTTCATTGTTAAAACTTTACTTAATTTATCAATCAATTATTCAATATCTCTCTTCAGATCCAACAACTTTAACATATTTCATCTGATATTTTTTTGTTTCTGTCTTTAAACCATTACATTTTTCTCTCTGTACTCATAGTAATTCCAGATATTGTATGCAATTGCTAATATAATTCTAATTCAATTTATCTTGTTCTTTACATACCTATATAATGTAAGACTATATTTTCTTGAACTATTTAAATGATGTATAAATATCCTCTTAATATTAATGAGTCATAAAAATGTTAAATCTTGTTAAATTTATTAAGTTTTACATATAAATGAAAAAAGTGCAGGAAACTTCCCCCCCTGTCTTTTTTATATATCTCTGTTTCTTAATAACAAAGAAGAGTCTTAAATAAATGGGAACTTAGAAGAAAAATCAAAGCTCCATGAAAGCATAACTCCAACTATCACTAAACCAATTTAAATCACTTATGAAACTTTACAAGATTTATAACAAGATTCTCATATGCCTAGCGAAAACTAACAAAGTTTTCATAATGAAATACTAACTCAAAACCCTCATCACATCCTTATTAACAATAATTTAGCTTAAGATCTTCAAGAAAACAATTTAATTTAAGAACTTCCTCAAGAAGACCAAACAGAGAGATAAAACATTGAAATTTCACATAACTTATAGGTCAAAATTCATAAAACTCAAAGAAATTCAAATTAGCAAAGCTAATTGAACAGTTAAGCCCAAAGTTAATTCAATAGCCAAAATCCAATTTCTTAGTCTGTAACATAGTTAAACTTCTATAATAATTAAGATTTATTGATAGTTCAAGATTCTTAGAAAATTCACTCACTTAATCACACTCCACCAAGGACCAATTCAACTTATAGAATAAGAGGAGGAATATAGAATCAAAAAGTTGGTATAAGAGAATAGAAAGGTCTGCAGGATAGGGGATTGAGGAAAAACTATACCAACAATATTTTGAGGCCTTTGAAGCAAATGTAGCCTCCGAAGATTTAAGATTTTAGTGATAAACGGCCTAATACACAGTAAATTTCTAAAAGAGCAAGCAAGGAATTCAGAAATAATCAAATTATACAAGAGAATAAAAATCCCATTTCAGGTAAATTAGGCATTTATGAAGAAAATACTTAAGACTTTTATAATAGCATTGGAAAGCGAGCAGGCTCAAGAAATAGAATTTTTTCTCAAAATGAAGCAGGTCAATAAATGATATAGACACAAGTTAATTTCGCATAGATATCACATGATAATCACAGCATATTTAGTCCCATTCCTATGGAGAGTATAATAAAATAGAATCATATTGTTGATGTCAAAAGTGAAGCATTGGAAATAGATCATAATCAAGTAACTATCTCAAATTAATGAGTCAAAACATTCATAGGATTTTTTATCCAAGTTTCTTTTTAATTTATCTACTTAATTTCTTTAGATTTTATTAAAGTAATTGATTTGACCTCATTCCCCATTTTGATTTTATATTATATATTCAAATTTCTTCATCATTATTGATATTCTTATAGTATTCATCGACGACTTTGATATTTGTTACAATAGATTTCTAACTCTTTCTGACTTTGCTCTAGCTGCTACTGACTTTATCATTAATGCTGCTCTTAGTATTCTAGCTCTTTAAACTACTCATGTTTCTAGATAGAAAACTATTAGTAAAATCATTGTTTATTGGATGATGAACTATGCTTTATTTGGTAGTGTTTAGATTTTTAGTAGCTAGATTCGCTGTACTTTTAAAATTCTCGCTCTTATAATTAAAAATGATGAAGTAACAGATAAGTTAGAATGGTTCAATGTAAGTTAAGTTCTTATTTTGATAAATTCATTATAGTGTGATTAAAGTCAGGTGTCAATCCCCTCGATTAAGATCTATTCAACATTTATTTACTACTCTAGTCATGCCTCTACTGATATTACTATTATTAACCCTTAGTGATTTAAAATCCAGTGTTTTAAGTTTGATAGTTGCTATTATTGCTATTACTGCTTTGATATACATTACTAGAGTATGGTCTCTGCATAGATCTATTTCTATTGCTGCTATTATTTGCATCTCTTTTAAAGTTCCCTCCCTATATAAACTGATTTCTCCCGAATAACTCTCGCTTAGATAGCTTATGAGTGGCTATGTAGCTTTCGTTTTTTTGAGTAAAATAATTCAAGTCCTAGATTTCTTTTATTAATTACTGTCTCTCCTATTCATTCATCTCCTCTAAAATATTTAGATTCAGTTTCATAAATAAGTTTAAAGGAAGAATAATATATCATATTTTTATGATAAAAAACCTTATTTTGTCTTATATATTAACAGCTAATTAAAATATTGTGTGATTTGTTAAGTAAATGACTTTAATTATTGGCAGCTGTTTAATCCAAACCATATATATCTGACGCAGTTTAATTCATATTTACTTCGTTTTAATCCAAGTCGGCATCTCTAAGTGGCGATTCCTTCTGTAAATTACTATATGAATTGTCTTTTACAATAACATTTATACTTTGATTGACTGCCTCTTCTTCACCCTCGATATAATTTCCATTATAGGGACTAGTTTGATTGACATTACTTTAAATATTTCGCAGTTTTTTATTATTTCTGAAATTACTGCTATGTCTAGTTTGACTTATGCTACTCGCATTGTTTTACTCTTACATTCTAAATTACTATTGTGCTTTCTGATTACTTCTTAGAGATCTTTATTAATGACTTTATGCGGTACTATGAGAGCGATTACTCTTTATTTTGAATTGTTTATTCTGATTGATTGAGGGGTAATTATATTAACCTATACCATCTTAGCTTACTAGGAAAATTTACTTGCTGTTATTACTATATAGATAAACTGGTTATTTTTAAAGATATGGATTCAAGTCATTGTTGATCAGGGTTTATTTATTAGTGTTAGGTGATTTTTATGAGGGCTTATGAGGTTTGATTTATATTTGCTCATAGGCTGGAGTAATATCTTTGTATAATATTGAATATAAAGTCAAATTATGCGCAAGTATTTGGAGATTAAACTTCTAAATAAGGATATTTATGCATAAATAAATCTTGAAATATATTTAATGGTAGACAACAACATTCAAATAAATGTATCTTATAATATTCATTTAATGTAGTTAAGATATTTTTGATTGATATCTAGAGGCATAATAATAATTACTGTAAACACCAATTTTCTTATTTCACATATAACCCTCCTAACCCCCTCTCATTTTTAGTAACTTTGTAAAATTCTCCAGACCAGTAGCAGTTCAACCCCAAATCCTCCCTTCTTGAAAACTAGTTGCTCGTTCAACAATACCCCAATATCCCTCATGTTTAAAGCACAGGAGGTAAAATGTTTGCTAACAGTCCGTAGCCAGTGACTTAAACCAAGCATATGGCAAAATTATCACTGGAAGATATTGACTTGTATGAAGCTAAGCGAGTTGTAGATTCACCCCTGAGTCTTAAAGCTTGTAAAATGGAAGGAATTCTCCCAAAAGACCTGCTTTACAGGTAAAAAATCATTTTTAGTTATTTACATAACAAACCTAATCATTTGTTAAAAATAGGCCGCTTGAGTATTTCGAGAAGTAATGCAAAGATCCATCTATGGCTGAACTAAAGTATAAGATAAACGAAGCTAAAAGATAAAGTGGGTTTCTATCTTCTTCTCCATCTATTATCATGATACCATTTCATGCATATTGTAATTAATTTTATATAGAAAACTTGGAGATATTGAAAGACACCAGATAAAGATTGGCACATTCGTAATAGAGATTTAGTGGGAAATAATTTGATTCACCAAGCACTATATACAATTAAAATAATGTTAAAATTTTTAAGAAATCCTTCTTTGAGAATAGAAATAGATATGTACCTTAGAATAGCCAGAAATCGTTTTTAAAATAAATCATTTAAATTATAATATAATATAATACTATATAATATAGACATTTTTATATCCATAAATCTATCCCTACTAAGCCATTTTCATCATAGAGTCTAACTCAACAAAGCAATAATCATGTAAAAAATCAGCTTTCGTCATAGTATCTCTCTTAGAATTAGATTCAATAGTAACAGTAGTCAAACTGTATTTTAAGTTATTTTAGTTTTATCTTTTTATAAAAATAAATTTATTGTAATAAATGGGTTTAGGGGATGTTAATTTCTAATCATTTTCTAACTATAAAAACTAAATGACCAGATCTCAAGATATTCCATAACCCAAAGATAAGCAGTTTAAGCTATATTTCCCAGGAAGTTAATAGCAAATATAAGTTTAGAAGTAGTAGCAATAGTAGTCTGGTTAGACTTCTCCTATGATAAATTCTAGATATTTATCTAGTAGGTTCTCTACTAGAGCTTCACTCACTTCAGCTAGGAAATTTTAAATTTAAAACAATACAAATTTAATAATTTATTAATAGCTATTTTTTAAATCTATATAAAGAGTATTATCTCTAACTTTCGTATTGAAAGCTTCAAAGCAATTTTTAATTCATTTTTACAAAATTTAAATTTATAATTCTTTAAATTCTTGCGTTAGTATTCTCAATCAGATAAAATCGTGGAGAACGCGTTAACCGCCCATAACCTCGCTTTAGACCAGAAAATCCATTCAGTCCACGCTGATTTCTCCAAAGACCTTTAAACCTTCAAATCAATAGTATAGGAGGAGCGAGCCAGAGAATAGAGAAATTAGGGATTTAATCAGTAGTAGGAGAGATATAAGTGTACCAAGGAGGAGCAGTAGAAAAGTCTAGAGAGAAGAATGAAGGAAAAAAGTGATTAAATCATCAAAGAGAAGGAAGAGAGGGAAATGCTTTATTTACATTAATATTATGTTCTTACAAAGATTATTCTATAATTTTGAAAATTATATCTTAAATAAATACAAATTACTATAAAAATAATTAAAATGCAGCAGCAGAAAACAATATTTGAAGAGAAATACAGATTTAAGGATGAAGTGCAATTCCGTGAACATTTACACAATTCTCACGAAACTTAACTTAAAAATAAACTAACCAGGATTCAATCAGCTCTATTATATTTTCAGTAAATTATATTAATCAATGTATTTTATAGAAATATTTCAATGTTTAATTATAATTAAATGTGATAAATCAGCGAAATTACTAAATCACATGAAGAGACTTGAAGTATATAAGCGAGCAGATGAAGAATAATTAATCAATTAATCTCAATTAAAAAGAAAAGTACAACATAAAGATATGAAACTAGGTGATTATTTTAATTATATTTCAATGTTTTAGAACATTTATAATAAAATCCTATAAAATATAATTATTATGTCAAATTAAATTACGTTAAATTATAAAAAAAACTATCATAGTACATGCAGATGTTAGAGAATGAAAAGTCCATATTTAAGTAAAATCTAAATTAAAATATATAATAAAAGCAATTATAAGCGAAATAAAGGCTTTAAAGAATTGATTCTGCTAAGTTTTCTCATGAAGTTTTAAGTCGATATTATATGATTATTATTTATTGAAATATTTATAGTATGCGGTATGATATATTAAGAATTATTGTGATATATATATTGAAAATCTTTACTGAAAATCATTAATAAAAAAGATACGTATAAACATTTATTGTGGTAATAGTTGATGCGTTTATACCAAGATATAGAGACTAAAGAGAGAAGGTAAATCAGTAATTAAAGAGACATTATTTTCAGATTGAATTCAGCTGTAAGTTTAGAAAAAAAGATATCAATACCCCCAAATTATTTATAACAAAATAACTAATTTATATAATTCCTTTCTATAGAACAAAGTCAAACATGATAAAGTGATAGAGGCCCATTAAAAGTTTCATGAGGAAATTTAATAGAAAAGTTTATCCTAATAGAATAAGGAATTTTTGTAAAATAACTATATTGAAAAGATTATCAAGGAGAAGGAAGAAAAGGTTAAGAAAACTTCAGATCTTAATCTTCTTTTAAAAATATATAAATTCTTTGCAATTATGATATGGTATTTTTTTTACTTAAAACCTTGTAATTATGTTTGCCTATAATTTATAATGTATTTAGTTCAATTTCAGATATTTACACAGTAAAGAGGCAAATAGCTTCAACGAATAAGAAAATGGGAGAGCGTTAGAAAAGATATGAAGCGCAAGAATTGACTGTGAAAATTCAAGATCATCAATTTGCTCATTCCAGCTACTCAACTCTTAAGAATTCTTTGGATTAAAAGCGAGTTAAGTTTCAATTTGATTTGGAAAGAAGGAAGTAAGAGATCAGGGAGACACTGATAAATATATAAATATAAGTAACATGGAATGGAAATAAAAGTTTTAAAAGGGATAATGATTATTATGATCTATAATAAATGCTATATTTAAGAGAGACACTGTTTAGAATGAAAATTTGGAATGTTTGGGATGAAGGAATTCTAGAGAGAGTTTTTAAAAGACCACCTGGAACATCTATCGATACTATAGTTAGAGAATACAAATTTAAACATAAATTTACTCATATCCTCAACAAAATCTGACAAAGAATTTAAATAATTCAAATGCAATTCTATTAAAGTTAAATGCTATTTGAATACTCCAATGAAGTATAGAGTAACAAATAAAAATCAATTCACCTAGATGATAAATCCTTCTTCAATTACACACCATCCCCCGTCCCTTCAATCCCAATCTCTAAAATAAAAAAAGCATCAACATCTCCAATCACAAATAGTGCCATTAAATCCACATAAAAAACTATAACAAATAAACCTATAAAATCAATAAAAGGAACTATTGTAGATGAAAAAACCAAGAAATTGTTGGAGAATTAAGTTTAATATGAACTACAGAGCTAAAACAATTAATTAGTTAAAATAGCAGCATAATAACAAATAGTGCCTGCTAAGAATGCATTTTAGGCTCAAAATTTCATGACTTAAAATAACACACAGCAAAATGATAGAATTTCATATTAGTAGTAATCTTAACAATATTCAGCACAAATGGTTTAACAAGAATAAAATGAGCTGCCAAGTCCTATCAATTAATCTCCTACTAAAAGCAATTAATAGTAAGATGGCGACTTACAGAGTAGATTGTAAAATATGCAGACTAATTTGTACTATCAGTCTGAATTTAATGATCTTTACCAGCAGTAATTGATCCAAGAAGATGATAAAATTAATCATATTTTATATTATAATTTTACTTCGTAAGATTTTAAATTTCCCAAGTATATCTATCTATAAAAGTGTTTTTGATAGTAAATTCTCTAAAATTATGACAAAGCCGTAGGAACTAATCAGTAATTTTAAAGCACAAATTAATACGAGTCAAACTACAATTAAGAATAATTCGACAGCTATAAGCAACCTATACCCCCAGCTGATAACTATGATTATAACTAATACAGCTCATCACCTAATAGATTCAGAACACCCCAAAACCCCGATTCGTAACATTAACAATCTCAAGATTAAAATTATAACAACTTTGGGGGGGGGAAGTTTCCTGCACTCGAGGAAGTTTCCTGCACTGGTTTTTTCTTTATATAAATACATAAATAAAAAAATTTAATATTTTTATGATCCATTAGATATTAAGAGCATATTGTTTATCATTGTAGTAGCTCAAGAAAATATAGTCTAACATTATATAGGATGGTAAGAAAAAGATAAATTGAATCAGAATTATAATAACAATTCGATACAATATTTGGAATTACTATAGTAAAGCAATATAATATTTAAAGACAGAACCTACAAATATCATATAAACAATGTCAATGTTTTGGAATCTGAAGATAGATATTGACTATTGATTAATAAATTAAAGTATAATAATAACAATGAAATTGGTCTGAAGTTGGTTGATAGCTGTTATAAAGTTAAATTAATTAAAAAAAATATAAAAATTAAAAAAATAAAAAAGTGCAGGAAACTTCCTAAAAATTTTTTTTATCATAAACCAGTGCAGGAAACTTCCCCCCCCCCCACAACTTTGATAGATAAGTTCAAAATCAATAAAATGATTATGATAAATACCATGAAGACAGCGATGAGAGGGACTATCAACAAGTTTAATAGTAAATTTAGCATCACTATAAGCCCAAGAAAGAGTTGGATAATAATCAGATATAGGAGTAAGATGATGATGAGGATTAGGAATACCAGGATGATAAGTATGAAAGAGACTAAGAAGAAGACTTTGACCTGTGAGGTTAGCTTCAATTATTAGATTCTTTCAAAATGTTTAAATATTTATTTAGAATCGATACTAAATCTATTTAGATAAAATGCCTTTATTATTTATAAGAAATTTAAATTACTTTCATATTTCAAAGTATAGATTTAAGTTGTACATTAATAATCTTAAGTACTAACTAATTATACTTCTATTTTTGAGAAGTTCTTAAAGCTTTTCCTTAACTTAGATTAATATAATAAAATTAATTTGAATTTTTAGCTTTTCAAATTTGATGAAATTATGTGACAAATATAAACTTAGAATAAAAATAAATATATGATTATGATGAAATGGCAATTAGTAACTTCTTTCATCTATTTCTATCATATTAATATTAGAGCAAATATTTATGAAAAGTTATGAATTGCCCTGAAACCCCATAACCCTTTCTTATGAAAAAACATTGAGTTTTATTGGTAGACTAACAAAAAGCTAGAATATAAAATATGGCTATATAATATGCTACATTATTATGTTTCTATTAATTTATTAAAATTAAAGGACTTTATTATAATCTTTGTATATAATTTAAATTAATTTTTATACTATAAATTTAGAATTAAAATTAGCTCCCATTATTAATTTATGTTTTAAATTGTTTATTAGCGCACTTTAATTTTTACTCAATTTAAATCATTATATCTTGGGGGATATAATTAATAGAAAATGTGTTCTTAATTTTAACAAATAATTTAAAAAGTTTAGTAATTAATTTGAACTTATTGAGAGAGAGAGAAGTTTTAAACAAAAACTAATTAATAAAATTCACTATTGAATTATGATTTAATGAAAAAAAGAAGAAAAAAAGAGTGATAAATTAATTTATTGTAGTCTAAAAGTAATTTTTTTAAAAAAAATTATTATCATCTGCTTTAAACAGTACCTTAAATCTCAGAGTCTAAGTTAATGCATAAAATTAATCAGTCTCACTGAAAAAGTCAGATATAAATTATTATATTTTACTCTAATTATTATAAAATTACAACTATAATTTAACCAAGCCGAAATCATTATTGTTGTTTTATAGTTGATATATTGAAAAATAATGAATCTTTTATTTTTATTAATCATTTATTTTTTAAATATTGAGAATAATCTATTAAATTTTAAAGCAATTAATTCAAAATTTTATTGAAAAAATAGCGAAATAAAATAATATACATATAAATAGGAATCTTAAAAACATATAATCATGCTTAAATCAATTAAATTTTGCTTTCATTATGATCAGTTTAAGTAAATATATACTTAATTATATTGTATTCTGTTATAAAGAAAAATATTATAAAATGCTTTAATATTAAGAAATATTATTAAAAACAAAGTTTAATTTAGTATAATCAACCCAAGCTTTTTAAAATTATGCAAGAAAATAAGTATTTTTTATTATATATAATTATTAAATTTTAAAAGCGCTTACAAACTTGTTAATTTTATTTTTTAATTTGATTAGTAGAATATGGTCTTTTAGTGCCAAATAGAAGATTGTGGGAAATTATTTTCCTGCAAAAAGACTCTTAAAGAGCATTAGCGAACTCACACAGGTGAGAGGCCTTACATATGGTATGAAATTATCAAGGATTTTCTGTTTTTCAGTCACATTATAATCTTTATTTATTCAATTCAACTATAAACCCTCGATTTACATCTAAATATTATTCGCAAAAAAATCTAAACAAATTTATACTCAGCTTTTATAATGAAAATATTCAACGTAATATAGAAATCCTTATATAGTACAAATTGTTTTATTTTTATATAGTTCCTAAATAGTATGTTAATATAAATTTATTAATAAAATAATTGGCAAAGTTTAGTCAATAGTGCCAGACAACATTTGCATAGTATTCCTCACTTTAAAAACATCAGAGGGTCCATGATAAAAAGAAACCTTACACATGCAAATTCGAAGGATGCAATCAAATTTTACTTTAAATTTTAATTTATTTTATTTCCTATAAAATTTTATATAAAAATATAAACTTAAATATACTAAATCAAGCGTTTTCATAGGTAAGAAAAAGAAAGAAAATTTTTAAAGCTGAAAAAAATATAAATTTGTCATTTTTTTGCATTTTTAAATGATGCCACTCAAAGGCATAATTATTAAATATTATTAATGCTTCAATTTCACTATTAATAAGTAATTATTTTACTAAAAAAAAATATTAATAAAAACAACTAAAAAATCATATTAAAATAGTTTCTAAATAATTAATAGTTATTGTTTGTGAATAATAATAATAATAATTTAATCACTCTCTTATTATAAGATTCATCAAACATTATCAGCAAATTCCAAAATTCTATTCAGTTTGCTTTATTTTATAAAATTGAGCGAGTTTTAGGACAAATCAGACATAAATATTAATTTTATTGAAATTTTGTTCATTTTACTGATCAATTTCACTGAATTTAAATTTTTAATAAATAAATTATTTTTTAGATCCCAAGTTTAAATCTTTGATTTTAATTATTTATTTTAATGAATATAAAGATTTGCTCAATTTTATCATATTATAAGATTTTAAGAAGATGCCCTATTAAAAACCCCAAAACCTCAGAAGTTTGATGTTTTTGATTGATAAAAGTAGACTATTAGTGCATACTTCATTAGGGTTTTAATAGGGTTTATGTAGGGGTTTAATGTTTAAATATTAGTATTTTAAGTAAGTAAAACAAGCGAGTTTTTAAAATACTTAACACAAACATAAACTTAGAGTCATGCGGCAGTTCTCTGAATTTTATCTTTCTAAGTTGATGTTTGATTGTTTCTATTGTTTGTTAATTCGCTTATCTTGGCTTGATAATAGTTGAGTATGCAAGTTCTCTGAGACCTCCATTTATTTTATTTTTATCGAGATATTGTTTGATTCTCTGCTTAGAATCTCTCTCACCCCTGCAGCTAAAGTAATCGTTTCTTGCCATGTCGCTCTCCATTATTATTACTGCTAGAGCCCAGATATCCCATAAAGTGCCTCCATCTCTCCAATCCTCTCTCTCTGGGGAAATATCCAGGAGTGCCGTATACATTTCCTTATGCAGAGGCTTGCACTCTTTGAGCTCTGTTGAAGTCAATAATATAAACTCTAAGAGGCTAAAAGTTGATCATGATGTTCTCTGGCTTTAAGTCTCTATGAACATAACCAAGCTCGTGAAGCTCTTCAATCCCCTCAACTATCTGCTATACTAACTAACCAATTTATCTCTGACATCTATTGTCAGATAAGAATTCTCTGTAAGTCATTTCAAGTAAAGGAAGCCTGAAGGCTACATGATCATTACCAAGTAAAATAGCATCAAGCTAGATGACATGCCTGCACTCATTTAACTTTGCCTTTAAAAGAGCATAATACTCATTAGCAAATTCCATTTGGAACTTGTCATCAGCAAGGAAGTAATTGAAAGGATATATCTTGTAAGCATATTAGTCATCTATAATGACTCTCTTCTCTAATTTTTCTTCAAGAGTGAGGTAGCTTTCTAGGCAAGAATCTAAGTCAATAATTTTTAATATAGGAATCTCATTGCCTCTATTTTAACCATGATTTTATTGATCTCAGAGACTGGAAAGTTCTTGACTGCTTTCTTCATTTTAACTTACTTCTAGACTACAACTCTAAGAGACTCCACTGGGTTTCTTGATCTCCTCTATTAAAGGAATCTATTCCCTGTAGGTGCATGAATAAAGACAAAACTTTAATTGTGCTTTTTCTTTAAGTGCACTTTGAGGTCTCTAGTATGAGAATATGGCTTCTCACAGAACTCACAGACATACTTCCCATCTTTCTTTTAATGCTTGAGATATAACCTTGGCAAATCGTTGTGTGTATTTCCCAAGTGTCTCCTATAAGTTGACTTGTAAGGGAAAACTTTATTGCATTATTTGCATTAAAAGTCAACTTTGGCTTGTAATTATAAATGCTCTATGGCGGATTGTTTAACCTCCTCCTAAATTTGCAATGCTTCTTTGATAACCTCCTACTTAACTTATATTTAAATATCAAAGCTAGACTGGTCAAAGTTGTCATAAGTTTGCTGCCACTGAGTAC
>ARYC01006159.1:0-29872 GCA_000711775.1 Oxytricha trifallax
TAATGAAATTAGGATGATAGAGATACCTAACTACCCTGAAATATCAGTGACAAACCTATTTGATGATGCTATGAGTGATCCAGATGTTGCTCTCTACCTTCCATCAAAGCTACAGCTCTCTAATAAGTTCAGAGAGAAACTTCTTCTTTGGTGTTCTTGCAACTCTGAAACCTGAGTACTTAAATTAAGTTATTTAAGAAGCTCATAAGAAACACTACAGCATCTCTCCTGAAGAAAAAGAGAAGCAAGGTATTAAAATCAGCGACACCTGGTTCGAGGAACTACAGAAGCATCCATTCATCTCTAGTAAGCTTAGTCTTCTAACTTTATAGAAAAACCTGGCACTGCTATTTACTTGATGAAAGAGCGTAGCAAATTAAACAGAGAGAGAAAATCACAGGTAAAGCATGAATTGAGTAAGAGACTCTACAAAGATTTCTAAAAACCAGACGAGATGAACATAGACGCAGGAGCTGGCACTAAGAGAAGAAACATAGGCCCAAGTAAGCCTTAAGAGGAAGAAAAGAAAGAGAAGCCAAATCCCTTTACGGGCATTTAATATGTGAACTTATTCATTCGTTTAAATCTAAAACTTATTTATAAACACAAAATCTCCCTTCTCTTGAGCACACTTTAGCTTTCTCATCGCTGACTCTCTCAGCACTCTTAATAAAATCGACTGTATCTATCTTCAGATCGTGCATCAAGTGATTGAGCAGAAGTTTCTTGTAGTGGCCTTTCAATAACCCCCAATATAATTCAATTCCATTGAACTGAGGACTGTAAGGAACATTAAATACAGGTGTTATGTTTAGCCTTTCGTATTCCCTTCTAATGTATTTAGTTTTATGGACAGATAAGTTATCTACAAACAGAATAATCTCTTAGTCGGCGTACTTATCTCTGAGTTATTACAAGAACTTTATGTATTATTCGGTCTTTATAGAGCGAGGGTGGATAACATAAGTCTCTAGGCCACTATAATCGCTTATTCCACCTAGTATTGCATGAGTTTAAACCCTAACCTTTTAATCATATACTTCAATGTTGCTGTACCTCTTATACCAAGACCTTGATATGAAGGTATTAAATGTGAATACTGCCTCATCAGCGTGTATGAACTTTATATTATGCTCTTAAGCACTTTGCATTTAATCGAATATATAATTTAAATTATCCTTATAAAATGGAACATTAAAGTCAATCACTCTCTTAATGCGATTGACTGTCTTGTAAGATATTCCATTCTTTTTATATATGTTAGCTATAGATTAAGCAGAGATGTGAAGCTCAGGAAATTGGCGATGAAACATCACAGCCCTCTAGGCTAGAGAGAAATGAGCCCAGTATTTAAGAGTCTTATCATTAATAAGATATTCAATATGATGCTGCTAAAATTTTAAGGGTCTCTTAGGCTTAGAATTAAGATGCTATCTCTTTAAATTCAATGCTAATAGACTAGACAGTGAGACCTCACAGTTGCTGGAGATTTATGGAGTAGCCTTGCTATAGACGTATAATTCAGAACAGGCTTGAGTTGATCACTATATTCATCACATCCATATCGCAACTTAAACAATAAATCTATATACTCACTGTCATAAACTGACCCCAAACCTCGCATATACTCACTTAAAATACTAATATTTAAACATTAAACCCTTACATAAACCCTATTAAAACCCTAATAAAGTATGCGCTAATAGTCTACTTTTATCAATCAAAAACTCAATCAAACTACTGAAAGGGTTTTGGGATTTTGAATGGTGATGGTGATTTAATTTTAAGTGATTACTTATTTGTGGTTTTAATTTCAGAATAATTGTTAAACTCTTAATTTAAACCTAAAATTCATTGAAAAAATTGTTATCAATATTCTTTAGAAAATAAATGTTTATAATTGTAAAATATTTATAAAAAAAACTCATTAAAGTTATTTAAATTTTTTTTATAATCTATGGTTTTTAAAATCATGTCAATAAAATATATTATTTCCCACATTCTTTAATTTTATTTCTTATGCAGGGCAACTGCGTCTGTGGTTAGGGTGAAGCACTTAATGCCCGTCAATTCTTTAAATACTTTATTTCCTCAGTCATATCTGTAAAATTTCTCTATCATGTGGTCGAATAGTAGATACGGTAAATAATTATACTGAAAATTTTATGCATATATTATCAAATTTAATCAAGTATGCTAAGAAAATTATTAGTACTGTTGATAGTCCATGTATTTTTTATGCTTATCCACTACCATCGTGAGAGTACATCGCCTTTTAATGAGCTAACTAAAATTTTTAGAATTGCCAGACTTTATTAATAAAATATAAAGATATAATTTTGCGCATTCCTTTCACTTATAAATTCTTAAAGCGAAAAAATATAATAGAAAATCTCTCGCTTGGGAATATGTGTTTAATAACTGGAAAAACAATAATATACAAGAGGTAATTGAGAAAATTCTAGAAAAATTTCTTATATATAAGCAGAAAAATAAAACAATACAACTTTTGACAAAATGATATATCATTATAGCTATAGTATCACCAAGCATAATTACATCCAAAAGAATATTTATAAAAAGAAAAAAGTTAAAAAGTAGATGTTTCTATTGGACTAGAAAAGGAAGCAGAATAGGAATGTAAGAAAATTTAGAAATCGCAGAATTGTTTTTAAAGATTTCTGATTTATATTTAATTTATTAAGAATTTATTAAAGTTAAAGATATTTTTTTTATAAATAGCAACATTTGAATAAGATATAATAAAAAAATAGTAACACTTTACAAACCCAGAAATATCTATAAAAATTACTAGCTTTGGGAAGTCAGATGTATTTTTATACAAAAAAATATAAAAAAGCATAATTTTTATTTCTAAATTACAATATGGTGAATATTCAAATTTTTGATAATTATAATACAGGGTTTAAGGGTTTTGAATGATAAAGATTTTCTTATAAGCGTATTTAATTTTTTTTTGTTATATCACTTTATGGATATACTAATAGCTTTAATTAAAATATTTGAAATTAATATTTATTTATAAATTTAAATCTTTATTGATAATATGCTTTTATTAATGATTAAAATAAGCTAAAATCATTGTATATGAAGAGCATTCTAGAATAAAAATTGATGTTAACAAATTTATAGTAGAAAATAAATTACAGTTTTAATTCAATTTCAAAAATATAAATTATCTTTAATCAACTCTAAAACAATCTTCACATATCTATGGCATTTTTATTTTATTAAAATTTTGTATATTTTATAATTGATTATTTTTCGATATTCTTAGTAAGGTTTAAAATTATTTATTTTGATTTTTATTATAATTTTAATTTAATATATAAAAATTTTATTGCAGTAAGATATTATCAAGTAAAAGTCTATTTGGATTATAAATAAAAACAAAATCAGATAATATTAGTTTAGTTATATATTTAAGAATAAAATATAAAATAAATTGAGAAATAATTTTTTTTTAAATTGTTATAAAAAGTAAAACTATAATTAATTATTTCTAAATATTCATATAAAATTCAAGCCTGTTTGATAAAAAAAAATAGATGATATAATTAAAATTACATATGGTAAAGATGAGTTTATTTTTCATATATATTTCTTTAATTAATTTCATGCTAGTAATTTAATGATATCATTAAATATAAAAAATATTAACTAAAAAAAGAAATAAACAAAAGATAAAAAATTCACTGATAAAGTACATTAAAAATTAAAATTTTATAATTAAAATGAAAATATTATCAAATAAAAAGAATTAAAATAATTTAATCAGAAAAAATATATTGTAATTTAAATTTAATATTAAAATAACATCAGTAAACATTATTTTATGTGTTGAGTTACCTCATTAATTATTTAATGATATATTTTTTTATTTGATTAATCATTAATTAAGTCAAATTAATCTATGATTAATTGTTATAATTATAATCTATTTAATTTAAAAAGAAAAATGTTTGTATAAATTATTCTTAAAATTCTTTTTTTATTTTATTAAAAGATCTAAATTTATTTTATTATAGAATATGGAAAGTTTTCTAAAATAAAATTTGCTCTTCACATATATGTTTACTTCATATAATTTTTATAATTTAATTTAAACAATTTAAATAATCAAAAGATATATATTTTTATCTATAAATATATATTTTTGGCACTTTCTACTAAAAAAATACATGCAGAGATAATCTTCATGTACAAACTTAGGGTAAATTTTAACAATTAATTTTATACTTTTTTTTTGAATAAATTTTTAATATGAAAAGAATTACAATTTGAAATAAAAAGTAATTAAATAAAAAATATATTATGCAAGAGAATCAAAGTTTTATTGATGATTTAATAAAATAATTAACATTTCATTAAATTATATTCTTTAAAGAATTATTATTTTAAAAAATTTTAATTTCAATCTTCATTATTCTTAAAATAATTAATTATAAAATAAAACATTACTAATATTTTTAAATGATAATATTTTATGATTTTATTTAATAATTATCTACATTTTTATGTAATAATTATATAAAATAATATAATCCTATAAATTTGCGAAGGATTACTTGCTACATCATGATGTTGAAAGCTCCTTGTACTGCTTCTTGAGAGATTTAACACATAAATTTAATTAAAGTAAATTACATTAAAATTTAATAATTTTTTATGGTAAATAAATTTATATTAAAAAATTATGAAATAAAATTTAATGATATGCTTAGTACGATATATTTAAAGAATTTGAGTAAAATTTTATTTGTATTTTCGAAATATATTCAATATAAATTGTTGATTAAGGACATTTGATTGAATGTATAAAATTTATCTAGAATCACTTGAGAAAATTACAAATATTTAATAGAAATATATCTAGATTCATAAATTTCCGAGAAAATTAAAATCAATATGTTTATGACGCCAATCAAGGAATTTATAAATTTTCATAATTTTGTAAAAGCCAATGTTTTTAATTATAAGATATTTATTAAATTGAAATTCTATATTTTAATGTAATTACTAGAATTGCGGGTTCTAATTCCATTTCAATCACAATTAATTATGGTTTAAATTAATTAAAAATATTTAAATTTTTAAACTTTAATTTTGGGATAAAAATAATAAGTTAATAATAATTATTAATTTTATTTTTGTAATAAGGATTTATTAAATTAAAGTCTTTTGTATGTGAGATATTTTTAACATTTGCAAATGATAAGAAATTATAACTTAACTAAATTATTTATTATGAATCTTTTACAATAAAATTAATAATTAAACTAATAATATTTTGTTGTTGATAAAAGAATAAAAGGAATTTCTATGTAAAAGTATCTTCTAAGCTTCTTAGAATTCTTTGCTATAAATATTATTTGCAATAATTCAAGCAAAATTAAATCATATTGTATAAAATTTTCTTTCAACTGTAAATTTTGATATAATAATATATTTATTATTTTAGATTAATATATAATGTTTGATAAAATTAAAGAAATAAAGTAAAAATAAATTGTAATAAAAAAACACTTTAATTGAATGATGGATCAAAAGTTTGAAAGAATCATTAGTGATGATGCTTAGTTCAGAGGCAGAGCATTTGATTGTAATTATAATAAATGTATAATATTGATTCTTATATTAAATATAAGTATAAAAATAAAATGAGAGAGAAAAAAAGATTTTTAAATCTCAGTTAGAATTTAATATTAAACAAGTAATTGATTTTCATTTTGATTTATATTATATAATTAATGATCAAGATGCAGGACTCTCAGTAATCAAAGTGAAGTAAGATATAAAATAATCTATCAATATTTATAAAGGTTACTCTAATACTCAAGCCAAATAAAGTAAAGGAGAAGTAGATTTATTTCTAAATAATTGTATTATGTTTAGAATTATATATTTTATATAAATAAATGGGAAATAATATGGTTGAGAAAAGAATTTCAAATAATTGAAGTTGATATTAAAACTGTTGGGGTTTAAAATCAATTAACTTAATTCAATCAAAGATAATGTATTATATACACGAGCAAATTTTAGACTGAAATTTATAAATTATTTTCAAAAAACAAGAAAATCAAAAAATTTATTAGCAATTTAAATGATAAGAATTAAAAGCTAAATATCTCAGAAATTGTAATAATACTAACACCTTCAATTTTAAGATTTAAAACCATTAATTATTATTTGTTTAATCGAATCTTGTTTGTTTCTATTGTCTTATAAATTAATGAAAAAAATTATAGAGTTTTATAATATTTTTTCTTTCAATTCAATTCTTCTATTTTATTTCATTTTAATAAACTTAACAAATTACCTTCTACTGATGTATTTTAAGCTCATTATATTTATTTTGAAGTAATTTATAATTGAATTATATTATTGGTAGTTTTAACGTTTATGCTATATTAATATATTTATTTAATAAAGTAGATTGGTTGGAGAATTTACCCCTCAAGATCAGTTTGAAATCGACACAATAACTCAACGAGCAGATTACATTTTGGCTTTTCTGAATTATATTCCGCTAAACTATCGCCAACTCGAAATGATTGAGGCTGAGAGAAGAATTCAAGGAAACCTTATTTAAACACAGGGTGTTCATGTGCAAAATGAGGAGGTTAAGGAAGAAACAAAGAGAGAAGAGGTGAGAGTTGTGGATGCAGCTGGTATTATTACCAGATAGTAAAGAGAGAGATATAGGAAAGTAATTCACATCCTCATTGTCATTCAAGATTATTTTTAATAATATCCAATGCATGTCATAAATATTTAGAGTTATAAAAATGGAATTAAAAATCATAGTATAGTTTCATTAAAAGATTATCTAAATTATCAAAAAATTTAATAGTTTTTGAATTTATAAATATTTTTAAAAAAGCTCAATCTTTAAGTTGAATACTTTATAGTTTTGTTTAGAAATTTCTTATTATAATTTTAACATTAAAAACTGCATTACACTCTACGGGAGACTTAAATAAAAATACTAATATTCAATAGTATTCTTTTTAATAATTATTTAATTTCTTAATTGAAATATAGTAATTTATTTATTGCAATAATTATCGCTTACATTTGGACTCATGACTTCAATGATATCGTCAAAGGAATTATAATTTAATTAAAATCTTAAAATTTTCTGATTATAAAAATTTTACTATAAATATTAATATTTATACTAGGATAGCTCTCACATCTTCAACTATTTTCTTTGTAAAAATGTACTTAGGCATGAGAGACATTTATTGATTACTTAGGAGACAAGCAATCTAAAATATTCAAATAGATTTGTATAGAAATCATATAAATTTTTTAATTTAAAAATTTATTTATAAAAAATACTCATAAATTATTATGTATTTTTGAATGAAGGAAGTATTTATCAATTGATTTTATATTGTTGTTTATAAAATAGTGATAATATTGTAAAATAGAGAACTTAACATATATTATTGATCACCTGCTTACAAAAATATTAAATAAACACAAACTTCAACTTTAATTAAAAACAAATAACTATTATATAATTTTAATTTTAATTTAGATTTATTTTTTAATTTTGTCATATATTCAATGTTTAATAGTAAATTTCTAAATACAATAATTTATATAAAATCTAAATATAAGAGAAAAAATTATGGGTTTTAATTCATGTCAATAGAGTATATTACTTCCCACTTTCTACTTGTACTTTTTATGTAGGGCAATTGCGTCTGTGGTTAGGGTGAATCCTTTAATCCCTGTTAACTCTTTAAACACCTTATTTCCTGAGTCATATCTGTAAAATTTCTCTATCATGTGGTCGAATAGAACTTCTGGTAATTATATTTTGAATTAAACTTAAATAAGCATGAAAAAATCAAATCACATGATATGTATAATATTTTGGTACTGTTGATGGACCATGTATTTTTTCTGCCTATCCACTGCCATCGTGAGAGTATAGAGCTTTGTAATCCTGTCTGCCAAGATTACCTCTGAACATAATATGAAGTGAATAAGCCTTAAAAACTAAACATTATAACATAACGACATAGTATGTATGATCAGTCTCATCGATTACTTTGAGTACCTCCTCTCGTATTTGCTTATTAGTTTCACCCCCTAATATCACTTGTATAGAGTTTTTGATAATCTTTTTATTCGAGTTTTTAGCAAAGTTTTTCTTGCTTGCTGGATTCTGAGTTGGAGTTTGCTTAGGGGTAGGTTGCAATTCGTCCTGTCTTTACTATTACTTTCTTAAGAGGTGATATGGTACATTGGCTTAGAGTGGTTGATTGTTGTTTTGCAGATGATTTAATTTCGATTAACTCACCTATATCAAGTCTTTCTCCTCTTCACAATCGTTGTTAACAGCTGGTCTTCTTATCATTTTAGGGTTTTGTACAGCTTGAGATTTAGGAGTAATTTTGCTCTAAATTACTGGAGATTTGTCTCTGTTGTTTTTCTATCCAAAAGGAGAGGACTGCTTCTTTGTGTTGATAGGAGATTTCTCTCTAATTGGTGATTTATCAACTTTTTATTGTAAATTTTACCTACGACCTACCATACCCGATGCTGTTCTATCACCAGATTTATCTCTCATCTGTTGTTTTCTTTCTTCCATTTCTTAAAGTTTTCTCTGTTTTAACTCTTCAAATTTTTTGAGCTTTCGTTCTTTAATGGTTCCTTCGTCCATTCCAAAATCTAATGCAATTCCCTTCTATAGCACTGGAGATGGTTATGTTATGTCTTAAGCAGAGTTATTATTGTTATCCTAATTCTCTTCGTCACTTGATTGGTTTTAATTATAGAAATCTTCCTTATATTCATCATCTTCATCTTGTTCCTAATTCTTAAAATATAAATAGATTATGATTATAATAATAAATTTAAATTTATTTTATAACTATCTTATTACATTATATTAAATATAATTCAAAGCATTTGTTTAGTCTTAATCAAATTAATCATAGAAGTCATCCCTATCATCTTATGCCTGTATCTTAGATTCATCCATTTTCTTCTGTAATTCATAGAACTCTTTTAGAGGGTCGTTCGTAGGATCATTTGATGAGGAAGTCTAACTCATATCAACTGATTGTTTAGGAAGGGGACCACCCAGAGACACTTTAAACTTCGAATCCAAAGCATCCATTTATCGTTTGGATTGAAGCAATTTGTCCTGTTCAGGGCTGTATTGATAATAAGCTTAGTGGTTATATGATAAATAAAGACATATATTGATCTTCATCTTAATTGTCTTCAAGATAGTACTCTTCTTCGTCAAGCTACTCATCTAATTAAGCAAGTAACTGTCTCTCGTATTCTTTTAGTTCTTCAGGCAGTTCATCAAGATAATCTTAATCACTTGACTTTTATTTGTTCTCTGGCCCTAAACTAGACTCAATATGAACCATACTTGAACTGTAATCTATAGGAGCCTTACTTTAGTTTTTCTCTTTCCCAAAAGTTAAAATTTTGCTATTCTTGCTTTTATTGAGATTTGAATCTTCTTTTATAGATGTGCTATTATTCTAAGCGAAACTATTTTAACTAGATTTTCTTAAATGATCCTCTCCATATGAAATCTCATCAAATTGGGGTGCGAAAGGTTTCGTGTTTTCTCTAAATTGAGATTAAGTTTGAGAAAGTCTCGCGTTCAACTCTTGTAAATCTTGTGTTCTTCCATGTTGATATAAAGTATCAAAATCTTGAGATTAGACACTCATATTCATTTGGTACTTATTGTAGTACTCCTGCCTGTTCTTGCTAGATGCTGATTAAATGCGACTAGGTCTTTAATCTTGATTGTTGTTTTTGCTTGAAGTATCTTCACTACTATATTTGTAAAGTTCACTGTCGTTATCCAAGACTGTGTTGGTTAAAGGACTGCCGTCTAAGTTTGAGAGTAATTTGCTCTATTAAATTGGTTGCATGAAGTTTTGTTAGTTCATTTATTGATAAGAAGGTTTTCCAACTCCGAAATGTGAGGTAACTCCAAATTTATCAGGGTTGTGGAGCTCTACATGTTAATCTTCATCATACTCTGAGTCTCTATCAATTATATAAGGTGAATAAATTCAAAACTATCATTGAGTGAAGATTCCTCGATTTAATTACTGCTTCTGGCTGAGTTAAGGTGTTGTGAACTTTACTCTTGCTTTAGAGATTCTTGTATTGATATGCTTTGAGAATTGTCCTATTCAACTCTCTCTTGCTATTCATATATTACTTGATTTTAAATTGGCTATTATTACTATAAGAGACTTGGAGGTTACACCTTTTTACCTAGTACTTAAGCCAATACTTCCTATTTTTTTCGCATAAATTCCTCTTCACTTTTGAGTTTCTTTTCTTACTAAACTTTTGACATTTTTTTCATCTACTCCTCAATCTGCATTTTTATAAGAAACTCTTCTTTCCTGCCTAAAAGCTTCTTTTATTACTAATCTTACTTTTTGTCAAAATTTTTACTATTGACCATCTTTTTAGAGTAATTTACTTCTTATTGTAACTAACTAATGTTGTCTGATATATTTTGAATATTTTTTTATTTAGATTGCTAATTTTACGATTATCTGGGTTCATAATTAAATACTTGACTGCTATTATTAACAAATTTTATATCATTTTGAACATCTTCTATATCCTCTTTTTATGAGCTTTTAGTAACTTAAAACGGTTGCTAGTACTTTTAACTCTTGACTTTGAAATCCCCAGAATTCATGAGGCTATCTTACATTATTGAAGTTTTCTGGGAAGATTAGTTAATTTATACACTTTCATCCAAGTTTACATATAGCTATTACTATTCTTGAATTACTCTGGCGAATTCTTTTTATGGGATAGTCTCCTCGTTAAAGTCATCTTCTTCATCTTAATTATTGTCAAATCTATTCACAAATTCGTTTTATTCGATGTCAATTTGTGTCGGGTTTTAGTTTATGTTTTATGATTAATTAACTGTTTGATTGTCTACTTTATTATAATCATTGAGGTTTTTCTAGTCAATCAAATCTTAACTATTAAATTTATCTAAGTCTTTATCGTTTTGTTGTATCAAACTTTCCAGGATGTTATATTGACTCTCTCCATCGTCATTAATCATTGTATCTTGCGATTAATCTAGCCATCTGTTCTTATTTTTCTCTTGACTTATATCATTCTACTATGGCTTATTCTTTGAATTACTGGCATTGATACTTGACAATACACTAGGATTTTCAGCTGCAATTTGTTTCTATTTCTTAAGAACTTCCATTCTTTGTCTCTCCTCTTCCAATATGGCTTCAGTTTATCGCTTCAATTCCTCTAATTTTTGCAATTCTTTATGCTTTTTCTAATCTGCCAATTGCTTCTTGAGCTCTAATTCTTTTTACTTTTTTTCTTCATTTTGTTTGCGGATGTTCTCTTCCCATTTCTGTTTCTTTCTCTCCAGTTCTCTTTGAAATTCGTCCATTTATTCAAAAATATTTAAATTATAATGTTTTTAAAATGAAATTAATAAATTAATTAGTTGTTTCAAATAAATAAATATATAAATTTAAATGTCTTTGAAGGAACTCATATATAATTTATATAACTATTTATTAATAAATTTAAAAATATTATATCTTTGTTATAACTGAGACATCACGTATCTCAAGAAGTAAATAGCGTAAGTCATATCAAGTATATACATAAAAAAGCACTAACAATAAACGCATTAGTAGTTTTTCATATGTCACTAATTATATTAAGTCACAAGTTATTGATAATAAATTTATATATAGAACCAACTGGATTACGAGAAGAAATTGCGTGAGAAAGACAGACTCGTGAAAGTATATGAATAAGAGCTATCCCAAACTCGCTAGCGTCTAGACGATGAAAAGAAGCAAAAAGAGCAGAGTTAAGTAATAATCGAAGAGGAATTCATTCGCTAGAAGAAATAATTAAATGAGGTCAGGGAGTTATTAGATAAATTGAGTACTGAGAATGAGCGATTTAGGGAGGACAATGAAAGGAAGGAGAGAATTATAGAGGAAATGCAGGCGGAGAAAGATGAGAGAGTCAAGCGACATTTGCAGGAAATTGAGAATATCAAATTGGCTCATTAGTAAGAACTCTATATGCTCAAGAGAATGATGAAATGACAAGAAACTATAGAATAAATGTGTAATATTAAACTGTATTATTGGGGCACTATGATAAATAAGACTATACGTAAAATGTAATTCTTTGTCATCTAGTTTGAGGTTGAATTAGTGTTGAATTAATTAAATATTTACTAACTATCAAATTTGATTGTCTTCATGACTAAGCTGTTCCCTTTGGCCTCATGTCATTATTACTCTTACTATTTTATTGACTTTTTAATTAGTTCAATAATAATTGAAAAATGGGTATTACTAAAATCGGATTATATACAACAGCAATGGGATAAATATTATAAAGTAAAAATTAGTTTATTTTACTTCTATATTTATTTGGGTCCGCATTCACATGAATTTCACTAGATTCATTCATTCTTGCATGTCTACATCCTGGTCATTAACTCCGTCTTACTAAGGGAAGTAGTAATAATTTAGGACTTAGAGCAGCCCACTTCTTTGAGCTAATTCAGCCAATTAGTAAGAATTCATGCCGCTATTATTTGCTAGATATAGGTCTGGTTTCACCTCATTCCTCAGTAAACTCCACAAAAATATTAAATTAAAAAGTTTTTATTAAACTAATTACTGCGTTCTTAGATTAGAATTGGATTCCCTTGAATAAAGGGGTCTCTCCTCCCTAAAAACAAGTGATTAAAGCACTTGTATTAATATTTTTACACTTACAATGCTTTAGCTATTTAAATCAATGTTTGGTTGAAGCAGAAGTATCTCAACTGCGTCTGAATTATTGCTGGCCATTGCCATATGAAGTGGAGTCCTTCCCAACTATAAAAATTTCATGATCGGCGATTTATTTAGACATTAATGAATTTCATCATAACATAGAGTCATAAGGAAAGAAGTTTAGTAAAGTTTGAAGTATAAATACTTATTTTCTTTCATTTTCTGATTATTAATGACTAATTAGGGCTGATACTTACATAATCTCTTGAATTGATGTTAGGGTGAAAACTAAGTATCGTGTTAATCACTTCTTTGGTTGAGTGAGAACACGCAAAGTGAAGTGCTGTCATTCCTAGCGGACTCAGAGGAGCATCGACTGGGAAATTTGCTTCTAAAATCACACGCACGTTATGCTCTGAGTTTTTCCTTATTGAATCCCATAGCATCAATTGAGCTCTCTTAAAAACTATTGTCTAAACAATTATAAAGTAGAAAAATTTCAACCTCTAATTTTTAACAATTCTGCAATAAGTTAAGGAATAAAAATACTTTTAGATTGTCTCTTCGTTTGTTTATGTGGGTCTGCCTGTTTGTTGATTTTCAACCATTTTTTACAATTAAATTAAACTTAATATTGTATTACTATAAATATTTTATGAATAAAAGTTTAATTAAAATTTATATTTTCATAAATCATTATATATACAAATTATTAGTAAAAACTTTAATAGAACATTCTTGAGAATCAAGTCTTTGATAATAAAATATACATTTAAGATATTTTAAAAAATTAATAAAAAATTAATTAATTTATTAATTAATATACCTTTGTATTTATAAAACACGAAAGAAATTTAAATTTTAACAATATTTAATTTTTTGCTCAATTAAGTATAAATCAGCGAATGCATGATTAAATAAGAGAGCATTCCGGATAGTGAATTTATATAATATAGAAATTAATAATAATTATTATAATAATACAATATGTTGTTTTCAATCTTTACAAGATTATCTACAACTCTATAAAGCCCCTTATACACACGTCACATATCTAAGTTCTAAAAACAGTCATACCTGGAGTAATTGTATGCCCATGGGTTCCTAGAAATATATTAAGAATTTTTATTCTTACTTTTTGAGAAAATCCTCTATCTCATGCCTCAATTTATTTTAATTAATTTTAAAATCATAATTTTCAATTCATCATCACGGATGGCAACATATCCTCTCATTTTCTTGCTAAGACATAAATTTAAAGAATTGAAAAAAATATTAATTAACTAGAAATATATTTTTATTCAAGAATCTTTAAACTTTGATAATAATTAACATAAAATAATAAATTCAGTAATATTACATTTTCTGAGAATCTATTCCCTGAGTTTTGAGAAGGGACTTTTTGTCAAAAAACTTTCTTTTCTTTTCAACCAAATATGGATCAATCATGATCTTCTTGCTTATTTGGCAAACAAAATTAAAATATTTCTAAAATGTAAAATGATTTTGTAAGAAATTCAAATAATTGAATAATATTTTGTCTTTTTTTAAACCAAGATATTATAAATTTATATATAAAAAATATTTAATTTCCCCTAAATCAAAATCTAAAAATATAATTTTCTTTTATATTTAGTTATGTTTATTATTAAATAGAATCTAATTGTAAAATTTATTCTCTCTTAAAAACTGAAAAATATTCATTTATCTATGTACCTCTTAATGATTAGAATTAAAATACTCAATTATTCAATTTAAAGTTGTATTTTCCCAATATTTATTAAAAAATTAAAAATTTCCTGGGATTAATCTGGATTACTTTTTATGATGAAGAAATTATAAGTTATATAAATTTAGAGGTTATAAAATTGCTTATATAAGCAATGTTCACTCTATCAAATTTATTTTAGTTATATTTAATATGAACTATGTTGAAAATTTTAACAATTAAATATTATGTTCACTTATATTGTAAAACTTAAAAGTAATAACTTCTATTACAACCCAAATTAAATATTATAAATTTTGATTGATAGCTTTGGGATTTGCAAGGGATACAGTTTGATGAGTGATTGTTACATTTTATATAATAATTTTAAATTATTTATTTTTTATATTTATTATTTGAAATTATTTGTTTAAAAAATATAAAATTCTATTTTAAATAGCAACTAAATAAAAAAAATTTTCATTTAGAATATAGAATATTTTGCAAATGACATAATCAAAACCCCAAAACCTTTCAGTAGTTTAATTGAGTTTTTGATTGATAAAAGTAGACTATTAGTGCATACTTTGTTTGGGTTTTAATAGGGTTTATGTAGGGGTTTAATGTTTAAATATTATTATTTTAAGTATGTATAACAAGCTAGTTTTTTTAATATTTCACACAAACATAAGCTTAGTGTCATGTGGCAGTTCTCTGAATTTTACCTTTCTAAGTTTATGTTTTATTGTTTCTATTGTTTGTTAATTCTCTTAGCTTGGCTTGATAATAGTTGACTATACAAGTTCTCTGAGACATCCATTTATTTTATTTTTTATCGAGATATTGTTTGATCCTCTGCTTAGAATCTCTCTCACCCCTGCAGCTAAAGTAATCGTTTCTTGGCATTTCGCTCTTTATTATTATTACTGCTAGAGCCCTGATATCACATTAAGTGTCTCCATCTCTCCAATCCTATCTCTTTGGGAAATATCCAGGAGTGCAGTATACATTTCCTTATGCAGAGGCTTGTACTCTTTGAGCTCTGTTGAAGTCAATAATATAAACTCTAAGAGCTGAAAGTTCATCATGATGTTCTTTGGCTTTAAGTCTCTGTGAACACAACCTAGTTTGTTAAGCTCTTCAATCCCTTCAACTATCTGCTAAACTATCTAGCCAATTTACCTTGGAATTCTGTGGCCGATAAAAACTCTCTGTAAGTCTTTTCAAGGAGGGGAAGTCTTAATGCTACATGATTTCTTCCAAGTAAAATGGCATCAAGCTGAATTATATGCCTGCACTCTTTAAATTTTGCTTATTAAAGAGCCATAATACTCATTTGCAAATTCCATTTAGAACTTGTCATCAGCAAGTAAGTAATTGAAAGGATAAATCTCGTAAAAGTATTTGTCATCTCTAATAACTCTCTTCTTTATTTTATCCTCAAGGGTGAGGAAGTATTCAAGACAAGAATTTAAGTCAATAACTTTCAAGACAGGAATCTTCATAACCTCTATTTTTACCATAATTTTATTGATATCTGAGACAGGGAGATTCTTTACCACTTTCTTTAATTTGACTTACTTTTTACCTCAACCCTAAGAGACTCTCAAGGATTTCATGACCTACTTTAAAAGAATCTTTTACCTGTAGGTTCATGAATTAACAAAAAGCTTTGATTGTGCTTTTTCTTTAAGAGCACTTTATAATCTCTTGTGTGAGAATAAGGCTTTTCACAAAACTCGCACACGTTTTTGCCATCCTTCTTTTTATGCTTGAGGTATAGCCTAGGTATATCGTTGTGTATATCTCTCAAGTGTCTCTTATAAGTTGAATTGTAGAGGAAAACTTTATTGCTTTCTTTGCATTAATAGTCAACTTTGGCTGGTAATTATTAATCCTCTATGGCGGGCTGCTTAACCTCCTCCTCAATTTAGACAGCTTCTATTATAACCTCCTACTTAACTTATATTTGAATCTCAAAGCTAGATTGGTCAAAGTTGTCATAAGTAGGCTCCCACTGAGTAAAAGCGTCTCTTGTCTCTACTTTTCTTGGTTGCTGAAATGATATTTTCAATTGACTTTACCTGAGTCATGCAGCTCTTCTCAAAAGGTTACCGCTCATTTTTGTTTTCAGATATATTTTATTATAATAATGATATAATCTACCGAGATAAAATATTATAGTAGAGTTTAAGACACTCTGGTAGATTCTTTGCTGAGAGGTAAGAAAATTAATTAATCATAAAAGACTGTAAGTTGACATATTTTATGAGAATTTTATTCGTTTTAGTAAATTAAAATACTCCTAATGAAGTTTTGTTTCTCTAGGAGGTCCTCCAAATCAAGTTTGAACTTAATTTGGAGATAAAATTATTAAGCATTTTTTAATTTAATCTGCTCCTAATTAAGTTTTAACCTTAAAATTTAACTCCTAATAATGTTTGAACTTAATTTGGAGGATCTCCTATAATTAAAAATTACTAGGAAAAATACAATGGAAATAGATTTATAAAAATGGAAATCACTCTGTGAAACTTGGAGCAAGTTTTCAAATGCTTCTCCGCATATCTTTTCAAGGTTGACCTTCAGTAGGTCCTTCCTATTTAGTAGTAAGATTTTAATAAACTTAGAATGGATATCCATAATGTTAAATTTCATTAACATTTCTAGATAGAGGAAGCAAGATGGAGTCTATGAATGATGCTTTGAAGAGAATTTAATCTTAAGATTTAATAGGAAAATTCCGAAGTAAAGAGAACCTCTATAGGTACTTGGTTTAGCAAGGTAAACTTTTTAACTAATTCTAATAGATTAACCATAGTTGGATTGTACTTGTCAACCCAGGAAGGAACTAAAATCTCATTCTTAAAAGCCTTTTTGAGTGAAGAGAAAAAAGCTTTTAAGTCTAATGATATTAAGATGATAGAGATACCTAACTACCCTGAAATATCAGTGACAAACCTATATGACGATGCTATGAGTGATCCGGACGTAGCTCTATACCTTCCATCAAAGCTGCAACTCTCTAATTAGTTGCCAGAGAAAAACTTCTTCTTCGGTGTCCTTGCAACTCTGAAACCTGAATACTTACAAGAAGTTATACAAGAAGCTCATAAGAAAAGCTATAGCGTCTTTTCTGAAGAAAAAGAGAAGCAAGGTATTCAAATAAGTAATACCTGGCTGTAGGAACTTTAAAAGCATCCTTTCATCTCAAGTAAGCTTAGTCTAGTCTTCTATCTTTATAGAAAAACCTGGTACCTCTATATACTTGATGAAAGAGCGCAGCAAATTAAAAAGAGAGAGAAAGTCTCAAGTAAAACATGAATTGAGTAAGAGGCTCTTCAAAGATTTATAAAAGCCAGAAGAGATGAACATAGATGCAGGAGCTGGCACTAAGAGAAGAAACATGGGCCCAAGCAAGCCTTAAGAGGAAGAAAAGAAAGAGAAGCCAAATCTCTTTTCGGGCAAATTTAATATGTGAACCTATTCATTCGTTTAAATCTAATACTTATTTAAATACACAAAATCTTTCTTCTCTTGCGCACACTTTTGCTTTATCATCGCTGACTCTCTTCGCAGCACTCTTAATAAAATCGACCATATCTATCTTTAAATCATGCATCAGATGGTAGAGCAGCAATTTCTTATAATGAGCTTTAAATAATCCCCAATATAATTCAATTCCATTGAACTAAGGGCTATAAGGAACATTAAATACAGGTGTTATATTAAGCCTTTCATATTCCTTCCTTGAGTCTTTAGTTTTATGAACTGACAAGTTATCAACGAATAGAATAATCTCTTAGTCAGCGTACTTATCTCTGAGTTATTGCAAGAACTTAATATATTATTCAGTCTTTATAGAACGAGGATGAATAACATAAGTCTCGATGCCACTATCTTCACTTATTCCTCCAAGAATAGCATGAGTTTAAACCTTAACTTTTTAGTCATAAACTTTTATATTACTACATCTCTTGTACCAAGACCTTGATATAAATGTATTGAATGTAAATACAGCTTCATCAGCGTGTATGAACTTTATATTATGCTCTTAAGACCTCTGCATTTAATCGAATATATAATTTAAATTATCCTTATAAAATGGAACATTTAAGTCAATCACTCTCTTAATGCGATTGTCTTGTAAGAAATTTCGTTCTTTTTATATATGTTCGCTATAGATAAAGCAGAGATATGAAGCTCAGGAAATTGGCGATAAAAAATCACAGCTCTCTAGGCCAGAGAGAAGTGAGCACAGTATTTAAGAGTCTTTTCATTAATAAGATAATCGATATGATGCTGCTAAAATTTTAGAAGTCTTTTAGGCTTAGAATTAAGCTGCTATCTCTTTAAATTCAAAGCTAATAGTCAGTGAGATCTCACAATTGCAGGAGATTTATGGAGCAGTCTTGCTATAGATGTGTAATTTAGAATAGGTTTGATTTGATCACTATAATCATCGCACCCATAACGCAACTTAAACAAAAATCTATTACTCACTGTCATAAACTGACCCAAAACCTCCCATATACTCACTTAAAATACTAATATTTAAGCTTTAAACCACATCATAATCCCTATTAAAACCCTATAAAGTATTCACTAATAGTCTACTTTTATCAATCAAAAACTCAATCAAAAACTCAATCAAACTACAGAATGGGTTTTGGGGTTTTGAATGTTATGAAATAAAAAAAAACTTAAATGAATATATCACATTTTTATTTTTAAATTTATGAATTAGTTATGCTACAAATTGCAAGAAGAAAAAATCAATTTTACATTTATTGTACTAAAGTTCTGAAAATATAATCAAACAATGCTTAATTAAAATTTACTTAAATTGAATCAAAGATTTAAAAATGTAATCTTTTTAAGTCAAAATTTTATTTTTATTTTACAAAAATAATTCTTTATCACTTTATCATAGAAAATTGTATTTCCTCATTTAATCAATTGAACTATTTTCTTAATTTTAATAAAAATATTTGTAATTTGAAGCTTATAACATATTTACGCACCCTTAGCTTATAATTCTAAAATACTATGTATTCCCTAAGAATTTAAATTACTAAAAAATTTCATATTAATGATTATTTTAATATTTATTATTACATTCAGCTTCCTTTTCTTTAAAGCATAAATTTTTCAGACTCCTTCTGGCGAATTTTGTAATTCGTGTCGACAAAGAGTCATTAATTTAAATTAAAATTTATATTTTAAAGTCTTTTTCTGATGCGAAATATTGAATCTCCGATTCAACATAAGTTTAAATTTTTAGAGCCTAGTACTTTTAATATTGTCAATAGAAGAATGATTTACAATGTAATTAATTATTTATTGTAAATTATAAAGTAGTAAGAAAATTAAATTAAAAAACACATAATTAATTCAAAATGATTAAATTAAAGTCTAATAAATTATTTAGCATTATATCATTCAAAATAATAAATTTCACCTTGATTATTCGTCATGAAATTTCTATCTTAATTTAGTCAATTCTAGGTTTAGTGTTGTCCATTTACAACATCTATAAAATATAAAAATAGTAAGTATATTTCTATTATTTTTATTATATAAAAAGATGGTTAAGCATCTTTAACTTAGATATATTATTTATTCCCAAATTAGCATTATATTTTTAATTTAGAAATGTACTCTATATTTACTAATAAAACATAAATATGGTTTATTTAATTTAATTCACAAATATCTCTTGATTCAATAATATTTGAAATTTATTTACATTAAAAATTATAAAGTATTACAAATTTTAATAATACTTCTTCTCTGTGATGATTAAACAAATAATAATAAATCTATAGATTCTGGAGTACTTCTCAACAATATAAAAAAAATTATGTACTACATTCAAATTCAAATATCAGAATAAATATAAATATTTCTATAAATTGGATTAAAATGATAATTAATTATAAAATATCGAAGATTATTTCAAGCTTTATTTCCCCAGGTATCGCTAAATAATTTAATAATAAGATGTTAAAATGCTTTGAGCTTTTGCTTGACCACTTTATCTTTCTTGCCAACTATTTTATAATTATAATAAAGTTCCTTTTTTTTTAATTGTTTAGTTCTTTAATTTTAAATGGGAAAATTTGAAAATTCAAATTTCACAAGAAAATCTTGAAATAAAATACTGCTTCAAATAACTCTTATTAAAATGAGATTTTTAATAAATTTTTTATTTTTTATTTGATTTTGATCTTTAAAAACTTTATTCTATAATATATTTGAATAATATTATTATATGTTGGTTTATACTTTGTTGTATAATTTCCGTTGAATTAATTTAGTCACTATGATATTCCAAAGTTTTCAAGGCTAAGCCAAATTAAACGAGAGCCATACCGATGTATTTTGTATCAAGGCTTTTAATATAAATTATAAATAGAAAATAAGCATTCTATTTTTGAGAATGATTTATTTTGGAACCGAATAAAAAATCTGAAGTTATTAATTTACAAACTATATTTGATGAAAGTTTTTTTATTAAATAATAAATTAATATTTAGTTTATAAATTAGGTGATTAATAATATTAAATTGTTACTATGAACTTAATTTCAAATCATACATTTGCATATTTTTTAGTTGGACAAATATATTCTTAAGTTCTGTTTTATTTTATATTAATTATCCTAAGTAAGTATAACATAAAAGATAGAGAGATTTATGAAACTTTTTAAACATCTAAATAAATTTGAGGGTAAATAGCTATGTAAAAACTTTTTTTTTATTCCGAAAAATAATAATATAATATTGCTAAGAGGTTGAGATATCAAGATAAAATAGAAAAAAATGAGGATCAAAATTTTTTTGTTTAATTGAGATTAAATTTGAAAGAAAGAGAAAGGAAGTTTCATTGTAAGATTATGATGGGAAGTTCTGATTGTAACAATCTACTATAATAATTCACAAATTTAAAATAAGCTAATAATCCTTTTTATCATTTTTCTTAAGGTGGTTATAAATATTTATTATTCACTAATATTTTTAAAATAAATCTTGAAGCTCTTGATTGATTGTAAAAAAAATATTTAAAGTGAAAATACTTAAAAATTGAATGACATGATTTTGACCTTACTTTTTATAAATCATTATTTAAATTATTTATACTGATTTTTTCTAAATATCATAATTTAAGTAATTATTTATTTTATGCTTGTTTTGCACATCTGAACGTATGACTCACCAATGAGAATTTAATATATAAATCTTAAGTAAATTGAATTAATTTCATTTTTATAAGGAAATATATAATTAGATAACGCAAATAAGTTAATTATTTTACAATTTTAATCTATATAACAAAATAAAAAAAATATTTATGATCAAAATTTGTCTAAATGTGGCATTTAAACATCAATACTTTATTATAAATTGAATTGATTCTTATTTAATTCAAATTTAATTATTTTGGGGCAATTTTTAATTTCAAAATGTTATTAATATGAAATTAAATACTTTAAATTAAACAAGCAATAAATAGCAAATAAAAATTTTCAAATTAAAAATATATAATTTATATTATAAAATTGCTGAATTTTTTTGTTTCTATCAAATATTTTTATCTTAAAAGTATTTAATTAAAACATATGTGAAGGTTTAAATTTAGTTAATGATTATTTAAAAAATTTTAGTTAATGATTATTTTAAAAAACGTAACCCATAATATATTCAAATTAATTGAGAGAACTCATAAAATAATAATAAACTATTATTAAAGATCAATATGAAAATATATTCTTAACTTTAAAGTTTTAACAAAGCATTGACTCTAAGAGATATCTATATAATTAAAATAAATGAAAAGAAATATGTATCAAATTTGCTTTTTAATCACAACTAACCATGTTTATCTACTAGATTTAATATTAAATTTTAAAAATTACTGGATTTAAAGATTACTCTGTTCTTCTTTTTCTCAAAATTAACTTAATAAAATGATTAATAGAAAATTATACAAATAAAAAAAAGCAATTGAATTAGTTCACTATATTTAGGTACAGCAACCCATATTTTTTCTTTACAACTTCAATAAAATCATATTCAAAAACTGACATTAAAATTATGGAAATTTTTTTAAAAAAAATATTACAGATTTCTTTTAAATTAAATGAATTAATTCTTATTTTTCAATAATTACATAAATTATAGCAATAATTTATTTTAATAATTAAATAATTTGAGATCGCTTGTGTAAATAAATAAAATAATTTTGAATTATGGATAATTTCCTATCAAATATAAATGAAATTGAAGCTCTATAAAAAATATCATTTATAATTTTACGCATTTCTTAAATCATACTTTTGATCAGAAAAATACATTTATAGATATTTTTTATGATTGATAAAAAATTAATGTTCCGTTTTTTAATAAATTTTATTCACTTTTTTAATTTAACTTTATTAATTTCTTGAACAAAATATAGGGATTTAATATATATCTTATAGTTTTTTTTAATTATGTATAAACGATATAAAATATTCCTTTAAAAATATAAGAATTGCATTTATAATTAATAATTTTAAATTATTATTGGTGTTAATTTGACAAAGAGCTCTAAGCATTCTACTTGATCCTCTAATTCCAACAAGATTTGAATAGCTTTTAAAGCTATCAAACTTACTTCGCTGTAGTACTTCTCCTTCTTCAGACAACACGCATAGTTGTAAAAGAACTTAGGGGCTTTGTAATTATTTCTCTATAAATTAATATGAAATTTTTAATGTACAATTCGAGGGGTAATTAGAAAAAACAAACACAAAATTAAGAACAAATCATTGAACTGTACTTACATCAAGTCTCTCATAGAAAAATATAGCTTCACTATATTTTCCTTCGTCAAACAACGAGTCTGCTTTTAACAATAGTTCTGAGTTCATTTGGAGAAAAAATTATTTTAAATAAGATATAAAAATATTAAAGATGTATTTATAATTTGGAGGTTAAGAATTTTTTCCGGTATAATGTAGTATTAAATTAATAATTAAACCCAATAAGGTAAAATAAAGTTCATGGAAAGCAAATATCCTATATTTATTACTAAATAGAACTAGAATCATTTGTTATAATATTGAGATATTATGTAGAATACATACTAATAAAAGTAATAAGTTTGCTTAGTTTGGATAAATAAAAAATATTGATAGGCTATAGTACAAATAATACAATTATATTTATCAAATGTATTGGGGTTTTATATATTGTTGCCTGATTAATTTGTTTAAAACTGTGATTAACAAATTCAAATATCGAGTATCCGAAATAATACATGTGCAATTATATAATTTTTATTAAATTTGTGATTTATTGATGTATGAATATTTCTTATTTATATGATTAATTACATTATAGAATATATCAGAATTCGCATTATACAAGATTAAAAAGAATATTCTTTATAAATTCCGATATTTAATTTTATCATATTTTTAAAATTAAAATACTTTGGATTAATATTTATATTTTAAAATGAATAATATGTAAAATTAGTTGCACTGTTTATTTAAATTAAGATTGAGTTTACAAATAAACTTAAATTTACATCTCACTTATTATATGTTGTCATTTATTAGAAATTAACAATATTATTTTAAAATTTAATAAGATTTTTATTTTAATGTTAGAGTGATTATATAGATTTCCTGGATTATAAATTTTTAATTTAAAATATTTACAAATCTTATATGAAATTATGAATCAATAATTTTAAGTAAATAAGGAGGATTGTGATATAAAGGAGCAATTATAAGATAAATACCTAGAATAAATATTGCAATTTATTTCAGAAACAGATAAACTATGAAAATAATAAATAATTGCATTTTATAGCAAGCAAAAATATAAAGAACTTATGTTATATTTATACTTAGAATAATTACAATAGAAAAGGTTGGTTTTATTATTTATAGCTTTGATTTTAAATTATAAAAAATATCAGGATATTTAATTTATTATTAAAAGAGGGCAAAATGATTTAATTTACATTTACTTTATTAAGATATTTTAAGAGTTTACTTATAATGAAATTTTTTGCCTTTTAGTTATTTAGCCATGTAAAATGCAAATCTCATAGAAAAATTATGGCTATTACTTCAATAATTTTTCATTGAAGCTAATAATGGCATACAATGGTATTATAAAAACTCAAGTGTATTAAAAATTTATAATAAAACCCCAAAACCCCAATTGAAAAAGGTGACAAAAAGGTGACAAAAGGTAACATTGAATCTTTAATAATCAATAATTAGCACAATTAATGATAGATGTTTATTATAATTATAGTAAGTTCACAATTAAACTCTAACAATTAATAATGAAAATAGACACTCTCAATCCAACCGAAACTAATCAACCCTGCTATGTCAATGAACGATAGTGAATCAGAGCATTAAGCCTCACAGCTCTAGATGGCGACCTCCCTTAGACAGTGATCTAATCCAGGATGATAAGAAGGCATGACCAGTACTAATGGCTTCCAGTAGTGACAACAGTGCGCAAGGACTACCAGCGGGGAGCCCACGAGGCAGGAAAGCAGGGGAAGAGGAGAGTGGAGCCATAGCCGAAAGTACCATCTATAACCACACCGTTACATGCGTCAACATCACATGGCTGCCATAAAACACCAGTGGCTTTGTAAAGTCCAACAATCATTTGGCCGTCTCTTGCGATACCGACAATACTTGTGACTCTTTGAACAGTTGGTAGGATGGTGAAAGCATTTGTCAAGTAGTCTTTGGTGCATTGTGAGTAAGAAGAGCAATATGTGGCAACTGCGTTCGATTTGAGACTGCTTGTGTAAACGCAATGACTGAAAGAGTAGTAGTTATAGAGAGGCTTATATATACTGCCCCCTGAGAGGGGTTTCATGCTAACGTTTACTTACAGTAAGATACTCACTCATACACTGGTACTCTGGTGATTAAGGCAGCGCACAAATAGTTTAGAGATGTGTAAAAGAAACTAAGCCAGCGTGGGCACTCTGCAATAGAGGGGGTCGCAGGAATCCTTAGTTTGGCATCTACCACTACAGATATCAAGACTGATCTTTTTCCTCTAGACAACACGGGAAATCGTATAGGGCATGCAGCCGCACACAGGAGGAAAGAGCACTGGCCACTACAGGAAAGGCGCAGCTGACTTGAGAGATTCGCACGAAATACACTCGCTAAAATGGTCAGCATCACAAATACATCCAGGAAATGTGCGAAAGATGCTCGATTACTGCCAGAGGGTGGTCCTCCAAATATTGTTGTTCACTTATCTCGGCCACTGGGATGGATGTCTTGGTCGGAGACTCCATCTCCCTCCGTCTTTGCATGATGAATCGCGTGGTGCCACTGGCCACCCACCATTCAAGGTTCGCCCCTTACTTCGTCGGCAAAACTGAAAGTCCATAAATGCCTCATTTCCCAATGTAAGTATTTTGACCCTTTTCTGAGGAAGCCCATTAAACCACTGCTGTAGCCTAGAGAGCAGATAGAGGCCGCGAAACTGATGCTGAGGCTGTACTACACCTTCCCGTTGAGAGAGCAGCGGAGTCCCTATTAGCTTCATCTTTAAGAATCCCCTTTTAAGCAGCCACCCATCTGTCAACATTCTGACAAAAGTGTCAACATTCTGACATCGAAATGCTGAAGTGTAGAATGTGGTACGTGTTGAAGAGCCACGATCAAGAGCGAAGGCCTCATACTGAAAAGCCATGCAAACAAGAAGGAATGAAAGCTTGGCCATGAATCGCATGAGGGCTTGCAGTCTAAGCAGGGTAGCTCTTTCCACTAGTAGGAATAACATGACATCTCATTTGCCAATACTCTAAATGCCTCCACTCTTAGGCATCCTGCTATCCTCATAGAATTCGCATGTTTTATTGCCTAATATAGTAATTAAGCTTTTGTATAAATAGATTATCTCTCCTATATGTATTTAGCTAATGGGTTTTGTCTTTGCATTTGATTTTCTTTTTCACTAAGTTCAACATACTTTTATATAACAAATTTAAATATTATGATTATCTCTATGGCAAAAGATTTTCATTTATTGGTCTCATTTTTACTGATATTTTTATGTTTGGCAGTTGATTTAATGACCTTAGTAATAAAACCCTTACCAAATTAAATTCCAAGCTTATATTAATCATAACATTATCATACTATTTAATATAAATTTTGGAGTAGTGAATTGTATATAATTGTGATTAATAATAAATATAAATGAAATTCCAATATTTTCAAGATTATGAAAGAAATTAAAAATACAATTAGAGACACTATCACATATCTTAGTTTTCAAAACAATCATACTTTGAATAATCGAATGCCCATGGATTGCTAAAAATATATCTAAAATTAATGATGATTCTTACATTTCGAGGAAGTCTTCTATTTAAATTCTTAAACTATCACAAATATATAATAAAAAAAAATTATATATCATTTGGGATTGCTTTAAAACCTCTCATTTATTTGCTATAAAACAATTTAACATAAGATTTGGTGTAATTAGGGAATTTATTAATAATTTTCAATCATAATTGTTTTGAGAAATAAATTAAATTAGTATTTTTATAATTATATCTATAGCATTCATATTATACATTTTAATTTTTAGTAAGTAATTTATTGATTATAATATTGTCACAAATATTTTTAAACAATACTTAAAAAAATTAATCTAAAATTGAACATTTCTAGTTTATTCAAATTAAACCTCGATTTAATTATATATAAGCTTATTCACTCTCAATATATCGCAGTTAAGGCTAAAATGGTAAAAATTACTTTTATAGTTATTAAAGATTATTTTATTATTAATGGATATTTTTCAAAACTCATATGATCTTACAATATGTGAAATATTTTTTTACATTGATTTAGATTCTATTGCCTGAGTTTTAAGAAGTGACAATTTATCGAAATTCTAGTTGGCTTTTTAAACGAAATAAGGATCAATCATGATCTTTTTGCTTATCTAGCAAATGTAATTAAAAAATAATAATAGTAAAATTATTTGTAATTCATTGGTATATGATTTGTTTTTTATTTCTTGTTGAGGAATCATGAATAAAATAAAATAATAATATTGAAATCTTTTCTAAAAACTGCTGAATTCACATGGTTTACAATTGGGCAAATGATCGTCACATTAAAATTAACAACTAAGTAAAATATATTGTTTTATGGGTTTATGAATTTATTGTTTAATATTTAATCTTAAAATTTCATAAAATGCATTGAAATTTATTTTTTAAGCTTTTATTAAAGGTATATTATAATTTTTTAAATCTAATTTAACTTAAATTGTACAATATTTCGTGAAAAATGTCTAGAGATTATAATTTTTTTAAAAATAAACAATATCATTTTCCATTAACTTAAAAATTTAAATTATTAAATAATTGATTTTAAACATTGCTCTTTTTTAAAAAGATACCAGAAATTTTGAAAGCCTCGTTTGGCAAGTTTTGCAATCTTTGTTGAGACTGAGTTAAATTTATATTATATAATTTATAAGTCATTTTTTATGAAGAAGTAATGACTTTTAGATTCTATGTAAGCTTAAATCTAGAAAGCTTAGTACAAATAATATTTGCTAATTAAAATTATGGAATTTTATTTAATATTTATAAAAATGTTTTGATTATCATAAATGAAATTAATCAAATCATTTAAAGAGAATTTAAATAATACTCTTTAAAATATGCAATATATAAAGTTTATTAATTTTATTTCCTAAAATGAATTAAATGAAGCATAAGATAATTTTAATTTTATTAATAAAAATTGAATAAAAATTATTTATTATTAAATTTTACAAAATATTCAATTATCAAAATAATAAATAAAGTTAATTACTTTCGCTCCGTTATGATTCAAAACCCCAAAACCCCTTAGTGAGGTTTATAAGTGCTTTGATTTGTAGGGTATAGTTGGGGTCTTATTGGGGTTAGTAGAGAAAACGCAGGTTTTTTATGAATTGAATGAATATTTAATGAGTATTACTGTACTTAATTCAAACAAATTTTATATGCTTATCTTTGTGATACCTCTTGAATTTAGCAGCCTGTAGTTGTTCTAGTATATCATCCAATGATTATCGTGATATGCTGGAGCTTTTACGATGACCATCTCAACTATCTTCTTAATTTCATTGCATATTTCATCTTGCTTAATAGGTTTGCAGCCAAACTTATTGATTATTTCTCATGTTTTGTTCCAAAGTATGACATACTTTCCATATCGCACTCTAAGATAATTGCAGCTACCGCCCAAACATCCCATTATACAGACCCATTTGTCCATTTCTCTCTTATAGGGAAGTATCCTGGAGTGCCTAAAACATTAGCTAAAGTCACTATCTATTGTCTTATTGCTCTGTTGAAATCTATGACTACTACTTCTAAAGGGCAGAGATTTAGCATTACATTTTCTGGCTTCAAATCTCTATGAACATACCCTAGATCATGGAGCTCTTTCACACCCTTAGGCATATCTGTGAGTATCTCATTCAAATCATCAGGATATCTATTATGGTAGAGATACTCTCTTAGAGTCATTTCAAACTTCTTGAGTCTCAAAGCAATAAAACCATGACCAAGTATAACTCCGTCAAGCTTAGCTAAGTTCTTGCATTATCTTTTCAAAGCCTCTCTCAGCACTATGTATTAATTTGCAAACTCATTTTAATATAGCTCGTTCTTATGAGATACTTGAATGGATATACCTTGTAAGCGAATTCATCAACAACTAAAAGTTTTACCTTGTTAGGTACGTCAATATTCAAATAGTTTTCAATACAGCTGCTTATGTCGACTGCATTTAATGCAGGTATATACATTGCTCTCTCTTATAAGCATGCAATATACATACCATTTGCTGGTTAATTCATTGACTCAAACCGCTTCTATCTCTTAAGTCTCTCCTACTGCTCTATTTGTGAATCAAGAGAGTTATTTTTCTTTTAGCAGGTACAAGCTTTTAAGTTTCCTCATCTTTAATCAAAAATTCGCTTAAATGATGCTTTTGCATATGTCTCTTACTTTAGCTGAGTGAGTATAAGACTTCATGCAGGTAGTGCATTAGTATCTACCATCTACTTTATCAATCTTGAAGTAGATCTTAGCTCTACCAGAGTGTACCTCTTTGATGTGTCTCTTCAAGCTAGACTCAGTTGAGAAAAAATTTTAGCAGCCTTCACATTAAAATGTTTTAATTTTTTCTATTGGTTGCTGTTCCTTATCTTCCTCAACCAATTCAACTTATGTTTAAACTCCCATCTCTGCACTCTACTTCTTGTTTTAAACTTAA
>ARYC01006160.1:0-31226 GCA_000711775.1 Oxytricha trifallax
CTGCAGAGATCCCTAAGTCACAGCTCCATAAGGGAGGTTTGGCCACTTGCCTACTTTCACGACAGAAATACATCTTCCTGATTAGGGATGGGACGAACAGCTTCTTGAAACTGGGATAGTTCTGTTAAAATAGATTTGAAGATATATATTATCACTTTCCACCCTTTTTGTATTTCTCCTAATGTGGTTTCATTCCTCCAGTTATTTAATTTTTTTTAAAGTCTATTTCATTAATTTATCATTCAAAACCCCAAAACCCTTTCAGTAGTTTGATTGAGTTTTTGATTGATAAAAGTAGACTATTAGTGAATACTTTATTAAGGTTTTAATAGGGTTTATGTAAGGGTTTAATGTTTAAATATTAGTATTTTAAGTGAGTATATGCGAGTTTGGGGTCAGTTTATGACAGGGAGTATATAGATTTATTGTTTAAGTTGCGATATGGATGTGATGAATATAGTGAATAACTCAAGCCTGTTCTGAATTATACGTCTATAGCAAGGCTACTCTATAAATCTCCAGTAACTGTGAGGTCTCACTGTCTATCAGCATTGAATTTAAAGAGATAGCATCTTAATTCTAAGCCTAAGAAGACCCTTAAAATTTTAGCAGCATCATATTGAATATCTTATTAATGATAAGACTCTTAAATACTGGGCTCATTTCTCTCTAGCTTAGAGGCTGTGATGTTTCATCGCCAATTTCCTGAGCTTCACATCTCTGCTTAATCTATAGCGAACATATATAAAAAGAGTGGGATATCTTACAAGACAGTCAATCGCATTAAGAGAGTGATTGACTTTAATGTTCCATTTTATAAGGATAATTTAAATTATATATTCGATTAAATGCAAAGGTCTTAAGAGCATAATATAAAGTTCATACACGCTGATGAGGCAGTATTCACCTTTAATACCTCATATCTAGGTCTTGGTATAAGAGGTACAGCAACATTGAAGTATATGATTAAAGAGTTAAGGTTTAAACTCATGCAATACTTGGTGGAATAAGTGAAGATAGTGGCCTCGAGACTTATGTTATTCACCCTCGTTCTATAAAGACTGAATAATATATTAAATTCTTGCAATAACTGAGAGATAAGTACGCTGACTAATAAATTATTCTATTCGTTGATAACTTGTCAGTTCATAAAACTAAAGACTCAAGGAAGGAATATGAAAGGCTAAATATAACACCTGTATTTAAATGTTCCTTATAGCCCTTAGTTCACTGGAATTGAATTGTATTGGGGGTTATTGAAAGGTCATTAAGAAATTGCTGCTCTACCATCTGATGCATGATTTAAAGATAGATACAGTCGATTTTATTAAGAGTGCTGCTAAGAGAGTCAGCGATGAGAAAGCTAAAGTATGCGCAAGAGAAGGGAGATTTTGTGTATATAAATAAGTTTTAGATTTAAATGAATGAATAAGTTCACATATTAAGATTGCCCGTAAAGGGATTTGGCTTCTCTTTCTTTTCTTCCTCTTAAGGCTTGCTTGGGCCTATGTTTCTTTTCTTAGTGCCAGCTCCCGCATCTATGTTCATCTCTTCTGGCTTTTATAAATCTTTGAAGAGCCTCTTACTCAATTCATGTTTTACTTGAGACTTTCTCTCTCTGTTTAATTTGCTGCGCTCTTTCATCAAGTATATAGCAGTACCAGGTTTTTCTTTAAATTTAGAAGACTAAGCTTCCTTGAGATGAAAGGATGCTTTTAAAGTTCCTACAGCCAGGTATCACTTATTTTAATACCTTGCTTCTCTTTTTCTTCAGGAGAGATGCTGTATCGTTTCTTGTGAGCTTCTTAAATAACTTCATTTAAGTACTCAGGTTTCAGAGTTGCAAGAACACCAAAGAAGAAGTTTCTCTCTGGCAACTTATTAGAGAGCTGTAGCTTTGATGGAAGGTAGAGAGCTACGTCCGGAGCACTCATAGCATCGTCATATAGGTTTGTCACTGATATTTCAGGGTAGTTAGGTATCTCTATCATCCTAATTTCATTAGACTTAAAAGCTTTTTTCTCTTCACTAAGTAAGGCCTTTAAGAATGAGATTTTAGTTCCCTCCTAAGTTGGCAAGAACAATCCAACTATAATGGATTTATTAATCTTACTTAAAAGCTTACCTTGCTATACCAAATATCTATAAAGGTCCTCTTTACTTCGAAATTTTCCTATTAAATCTTGAGATTAAATTCTCTTCATTGCATCATTCATAGACTGCATCTTGCTTCCTCTTTCTAGAAATGTTAATGAAATTTAAAATTATGGATATCCATTCTAAATTTATTAAAGTCTTACTACTAAATAGGGAGGACCTACTGGAGGTCAACCTTGAAAAGATATACGGAGAAGCATTGAAAAACTTGCTCCAAGTTTCACAGATAGATTTCCATTTTTATCAAACTTTCTCCATTAAATTGCTCCTAATAATGTTTAATTATTTTAGAAGGTCCTCCAAATTAAGTTAAAACTTTATTAGGAGTTAAATTTAAAAGGTTAAAACTTAATTAGGAGCATATTAAATTTAAAAATGTTTAATAACTTTACCTCCAAATTAAGTTCAAACTTGATTTGGAGGACCTCCTAGAGAAACAAAACTTCATTAGGAGTATTTTAATTTACTAAAATGTATAAAATTCTCATAAAATAAGTTAACTTACAGTCTTTTATGGTTAGTTAATTTTCTTACCTCTCAGCAAAGAATCTACTAGAGTGTCTTATACTCTACTATAAAAGTTTATCTTGGTAGATTTTATCATTATTATAATAAAATATATCAGAAAACTAAAATGAGCGCTAACCTTTTGAGAAGAGCGGCATTACTTGATTCATGTCCAATAAAAGTTATCATTCCAGCAACCAAGAAAAGTAGAGACCAGAGACGCTTGTACTCAGTGGGAGCCTACTTATGACAGCTTTGACCAGTCTCGCTTTGAGATTTAAATATAAGTTAAGTAGGAGGTTATCAAAGAAGCTGTACAAATTGAGGAGGAGGTTAAACAACCCGCCATAGAGCAATAATAAATACCAGCCAAAGTTGACTATTAATGCAAAGAATGCAATAAAGTTTTCCCTTACAAGTCAACTTATAAGAGACACTTGAGAGATATACACAACGAAATGCCAAGGTTATATCTCAAGCATTAAAAGAAAGATGGGAAGTATACCTGTGAATTCTGTGAGAAGCCATATTCTCATACTAGAGACCTCAAAGTGCACTTAAAGAAAAAGCACAATTAAAGTTTTGTCTTTATTCATGAACCCACAGGAATAGATTCCTCTAAAAGAGAAGATCAAGAAACCCAGTGGAGTCTCTTAGAGTTGAAGTCTAAGTAAGTTAAAATGAAGAAAGCAGTCAAGAACTTTCCAGTCTCTGAGATCAATAAAATCATGGTTAAAATAGAGGCAATAAAGATTACCATATTAAAAATTATTGACTTAGATTCTTGCCTAGAAAGCTACCTCACTCTTGAAGATAAAATAGAGAAGAGAGTCATTACTGATGAATAATATGCTTATAAGATAAATCCTTTCAATTACTTCCTTGCTGATGACAAGTTCCAAATGGAATTTGCTAATGAATATTATGCTCTTTAAAAGGCAAAGTTAAATGAGTGTAGGCATATCATCTAGCTTGATGCTATTTTACTTGGTAAAGATCATGTAGCCTTCAGGCGTCCTTTACTTGAAATGACTTACAAAGAATTCTTATCTGAAAATAGATGTCAGAGATAAATTAGCCAGATAGTATAGCAGATAGTTGAAGGAATGAAGAGCTTCACAAGCTAGGTTATATCCACAGAGACTTAAAGCCAGAGAACATCATGATGAACTTTCAGCCTCTTAGAGTTTATATTATTGACTTCAACAGAGCTCAAAGAGTGAAAGCCTCTGCATAAGGAAATGTATACGGCACTCCTGGATATTTCCCTGAGAGAGAGGATTGGAGAGATGGAGACACTTAATGGGATATCTGGGCTCTAGCAGTAATAATAATAGAGAGCGACATGCCAAGAAACGATTACTTTAGCTGCAGGGATGAGAGAGATTCTAAGCAGAGAATCAAACAATATCTCGATAAAAATAAAATAAATGGAGGTCTCAGAGAACTTGCATACTCAACTATTATCAAGCCAAGCTAAGAGAATTAACAAACAATAGAAACAATAAAACATCAACTTAGAAAGATAAAATTCAGAGAACTGCCACATGACTCTAAGCTTATGTTTATGTGAAATATATTAAAAACTCGCTTGTTATACTCACTTAAAATACTAATATTTAAACATTAAACCCCTACATAAACCCTATTAAAACCCAATAAAGTATGCAATAATAGTCTACTTTTATCAATCAAAAACTCAATCAAACTACTGAAAGGGTTTTGGGGTTTTGATTCTCTCTATTGCTTAAAAAAAACTCTTGGGGTTTTAATTATATTTTTGAATAAGGCTTATATAACTAGCTCTAAATATCCAAATTGAATTCATCAAATATATTATTAATTATTTAAAGATCTTAATATTAGATAATGATATCAATTTTTAAGGTCTCAAAATATAGTTTAAAGTATAGCATTTACATAAATTAATTAATAAACTTTAATTATGCATCTACTAAATAATATGCCAATCACTTCCAAAGTAATTAAGAATTCAATTTTTATTTATTTAATTATTTTACCAAAAGCTTAATTGAAATTATTGCACTTGATTATTATTTAGCGGGAAATTTGAGAAGTTGGTATTTTATATTTGCTGAAGTTGCCCGTTACTACTATTTACCTCTATTACTTCAATTTCATTATTTTTAACTAATAGATGCTTCTGGGTAGCTTTGATTGCTTTACCAGCAATTTTGTTCAAGAGTCATCTTAAAATTAAAAAACTCATAAATAAGATCGTAATTGTAGATTGTCTGTGTTGCATATATTAGTTCATACTTGGTGTAAAGGACATCAGAGGTTAAAATCCTGACTTAGCAATTTCTTTATCATAAATTTACTCAAGATTTTTTAGTCTTTATTCTTACTGATTCACATACCTTATATCATTAGGTGCGAGTTACTTTATCTCCTAGATTTATTATGAGATATTTTAATATAATGAAGGAGTTTGCTCATAAGCTATATTCTAAAAATGAGAGTTTGTGCCATATGAAATGTGTTAAATTGCTGTTTACTAATTTTTAATAAGAGGAGTACCTTTTTAAGGAGTAATACTCTCAGCTGTACTCATAAGTGAAAAGCTTGAATTTTAGTTTGTTGTAAATGGGTTTTAGAAAGATTTCTTAAATAAATTGGGTGAGATTTGATCTTTATTCTATGGAACTATCTATTGATTAAACATGTCATTTAAATTATTCAAAAGGCTTTAATTTTAGAGATGTTTTTAGTACTCTTGTTGGTAAGGGAAATTATTAGCTGAACTCAAGTCTACAGTCTAAAGATCATCTGAATTTTATGATTACGTATTATCTTTCGATTCTACTTAAGCGAGCATTTCTTATTATTTTTGAAACTCATCTCTATGTTACTTCTTTAATGGCTTTTATAGGTATCCTAGCTTTTTCTGGTTGAAAATATGCTCCTCGTCTAAACTAATAGATTATCTAGCTAAAATTTAATGAAATCAAGTTTAAGTTTATTGGGCTTATAATTAACTAATCATCCTTATATCAAGCACTTCACTTTCTATTCTGGCTAACTATTTCGGGATCATAATTGATCATTTAGTGAATTTATGGCATTTGTTATACGGGCTGTTATAAATGATCATTCAAATTTCTTATTTATATTTCTGATTATGCATGATCGATAAAGTATGAATCATTTACTCTTTTATGATTGCTAAACAAATTTCCATGATTGATATTTCAATTTTCTTAAGGATACTAATTATGGGAAATTTGTTAATTTAAAACGGTGCAATTATTCACTTAAGATGGTTATTACTAATAGTAATTAAAATGTTGATGACTATACATGTTATTATTATCTTAAACACCCACCACTATTACCTTTAGTTTGAGAAAATCTGTATTATACTAATGAGCACCTCTCATATGCGAATATTGCTAGCTTTTTTACTTGAAACTTTTCCCACAACCTTCAATTGCACACAAAAATGGTTTTTCTCGAGTATGAACTCTCATGTGATTTTCCAATGCATGTTAAGATTAGCATTTTCTCCCACATACATCACAACCAAATTTGCCCATGCCAGCATTATCTCGAGAGCGGCGTGATGAAGACCTTTAAAAAAATTTGTAAGGATAAGGATTGCCTTAGGAATAGCCTGTATTCATTTTATAGTTAACAATTGACTTTCAAATGTCTACCAAAATTAACTAAGCGATTTTAAATTAAAATCGAATTAAAAATATTTTTTATCATAAAAGCTAATTTTTGAAATAGAATAAATTTCTATATGAAATAGCTATATAAGATGATTGAAATGAAATCAAGAAATTAAAATAAAATTAATTTTTCACTTTATATCTTAAATATTCTTTCATTTTGCTTTACTGAACTTCATGGTTTTAATTATTAGCATACTCAAATTTGTTGTCTGCATAAAGGAGAGATTTATGGCTTTCTTTATTTTTTATAGAACTACATTAAGCTTCTTGCTTCCAGGCACCCATTGCACTAGAATGAAAATACGAATATATTTTTCGTGTTTATTTATAGCTAGATATTTGTTACTAGTGAAATGACGATGATTATTGAGTAAGATTTTAGTTTTGGAAGTAAGGATTTTGATCCTATTCAGTCATCATACTCTAATCTGCTTAGTTTAATTTTGAACCTTTCTTTTCTGTTTTAGGTCTCCCATGCTTATCTAATTTGTTTGTTTAACAATATTTATGAGTAGATCCTTTTATTTAGTTCTCGATGATTGCTGAGTAACTCATGTCAATTATAAAATTTGGAGTTTGAGTTACTTAGAAATCACTAACGCTTTATTTATCCTTGACCGAAACTTAGGACTTGTTTTTAACTATAAAAATATAAAATGAAAATATACTTATACGACTTAATGAATGAATCATACTAAGTTGATGAATTCTTTTCAGTTGATTTTGTTCTCCTATTGTTAGAAGCTAACCCCTATGAAGTTGCAAGATTTAAATTGTGTAGACCACTTATAGTTGATTGCTTAGTTTAAGGACATCTATTTTCAAATGATAATGAACTAGTTTTAAGTTTTAGATGCTTGAATATCTTTGAGTCTTTAAACAGCCCCTCCAGATTTGGTGAAGTTATCAATTTGATTCTAATTTTAAAGATTTGTGACACAGTTACGAATATGATTACTTAACTTTCTGTTGTTAGTTTATTTGAGAGAAGCATCCTATACATGTTGAGTGCCAACTATAACTCTCTCTATAGCTCTGGCTTTAACTTGAATTATTGTTTCTTTGGCTGTCAATCGAAGTGCCTTTGTTTATTTATTTAATTTGGCTTGGACTGTTAGATCTACTCTCTCTTTTTCTGAATTTATTAGTGATAAATTCAGATTTAGCATTAAAAGAGTAATGAGTTACGTTAAATTAAACTAAATTATTGTTTCATGGAACTACGATTATCTTCTTAGTTATTTCCTATTGACGATGCAAGGTAGTCAATGTCTTCTTATTCTAATATTAAAGAATCAGAAATTTTTGAAAAATTAATAATATTTGTTTAATGTTACTTATGAATACTATATTATTGCTAAAGTATAATTTATTAGGAGAAATATAATTAAAATAAATAAGTGATTGATTAAATCAGTGCCAATAATTGGCCTTGACAGTAAATTATTTGATCGAAATAAAATTTAAATTTCGCTGAACTTTACTATTGGCGGTATTAAAATATCTAGTTTTGCAATTCGATAAGTTAAAAGTATAGTCCAGTTAATTTTTAATTTTCTATCTATCAAAAACCATACTGTTTAGGTTTAAAGAAAGTAAATTACAACTATTTTAAATAATTACTAAATCATTTTGATTAAATTATTTTTAAATCAATTATACTTTAGCAATATTTCAGACCTGATTGATTTTTTAACGTAAACATTAAATTTATATATTTTGTAATTAAATAATTATTGCTTATCAATTCAAATCAATATAGGAAGGATTAAAGGTTCGTTCGTTAATATATTAACGCTTATTTTAATTTAATCGCATTTATAAGCAAATGATCGATAGTAATTATCCAAATAATTTACTAAAATTTTATAAATTAATTTAGTAAACTACATTATGTCTACATTAATTCAGTTTAGATGCCTCTAGACCGTTTTGTAGGACCCTATTTTTTATCCAAAAGCATTTCTAGATGATGAAGATTGTATGGTACTATTTTATATACTTGAATTTTTCTCTATGATTTCAGATTTCCCTTAGGTTTCTTTCTCTTTTTTGTATTTTGATCAGTTTTTAGATTCTACAATCTGATTTTAAATCTGTCATCTTAAAAAACATAATATCTAAAAGCATTTATCTTATTGAGATACAATAGGTTCATCTTCATTACCATCATCATCATTTATTTAATGTTCGTAATTCTCTTGGTTATCTTAGTTTCGTCGACCTACCCTATAGTTCTATCTTAATCCTCATCTGTAATTTTATCGCTTTAAAAGTCATCATCCATCTCATCTTCATTTTTCGGCAACTCTTACACACTACTTTCATACAAATTTATCGATTTCTTATGAGAGTTCGATTGATTAACTTCCAAGCCATTTCTAGTAGTTTGTTTCTGTTTTTTCTAAGATTTTAGTTAATCAGTACTATCTTCAAGTTTATCGTCATAGTTTATTGAAGTATAATTTGATTCATTATTTTTGCTCTTGTGCAAATCATCTTTACTATCGTCAATAATGTATTTTTTGGATGTACCTTTCCGTGTCATAACTGTCTTACTTCTTTATAATGCAGATTCCTGACTTCTTCCAAGAGAGGATTGAGCTTTCTTGCTTTAAGCTGTTTTGGTTTATAATCCAGATGATTAGTTCTTACTTTTTGCCTTGTCACTAATGCCTTGATATTCAAGCAGCTTATCTTACTCATTTTTAAGGTCATCATATTACTAAGCTTTTTGTTCCATGTCTACACAAGCATAGACATCAACAGTGGTTGAAAGCTCCTGATCAACTGGCTCACCACTCAGTAAATTTACTTGCAAGCAGATTTCTTGAATGTTTGGTTAAGCTTAAGTGTCTCTATCAATCATAGGCGTTTATATTGGGATTTCTTCAGAGTAAACCTTGAAATCTAGTTCTTTGCTTATATCATAGATCTCAGTTAAAGTGTATTTTTCTCTCTTTTTATCGTATAGTATATTGGAGAGACTTTTCTAAATGGCTAAATTTATGTCATTCATTGACTTCAATTTCAATTTCTGGAGCTGCTTGATTGGCTAGACAGAGAGCAGCATCTCTAAATCTTCAAATTGTCAGTTAAGCTTTTTAATTTAATTTGTGATTCTATCTTGTTCTCTTTCGAGTACCTCTATATAAGTAGCTTAATTCTTGAAAGTCAACCTGATACTTCTAATTTCAGTTTCTAAAGAATTCAATGACTTTCTTTTAGCTAAATCTTCATTTTTGTTTTATTCAAGTTCCATGTTTATTTCCTCAAATTAATGCTTGAGGTTTTCATTCTCAGAAGTGAGCTTTGCAATATCGTACTAAATTTCACTCATTCTCTTAATGAAATCAATGTTGCTAGATCTTAGCTGTTCTATTTCTCTATCATAGAACTTTTTCCAATCCTCTTTTTCAATTGGTTTGCCATCTCTCTATCCATTCTCATAATTAAAGATCTTCTAGTTAGTAAATTTTAGAAATATGTTACATGTAGGCATTTGAAATATGACTACTTTTAAAACAAATAGGAGAGCAAATAATTCTCTAAAATTCTAATTTAGAATTACAATTTAATTTTGAAATTGCATTTCTAAATCTATAACCATTTTCTAAGACTCCTTCTATATTCCAAATCTTATTTGCTCCTTTACTAAGTCTAATTGCTAAAGATAACTTTATCTTTTACTTGACATCTCTGCATTTTTATCCCTAATTTCCTTGCTAAGTTTTTGAATATCCTAAGCAGCTTAGTTAGATGGCTTAAGAATTTTATTATTAGAAACATGTTTCACTAAATTTATTTCGTTTTGAAAATCTTTCTTTAATTTCTCTTGAAAATCTGGAGTGATTCCATATTCCTCTTCTAGAATCTTTGTGAAAAATCCATAACCGTAGAAGTTCTCAATTGCCTTCCAAATAATAATTGGAGACTTTTATACTATATGCAACTTTCTTACTATATCATAAGCATTTAATTCATTTAGATTGATTAGCATGTTTTCATCTTTACAGACCAATTCAAACATTGTAATTTGGTTCTGATAGATTTAGTTTGTTCTCTGCATTTGAGTGAGTTGTTGATTAAATTTGAGTGCCATTTGTGAAACTTTCTTTTTAATAATAATTTAAGTTCTTTCATCGACATCTTTTGTAGCTTCAAAAAAATCTTGAGTCAATGAAATCCATAGTATTAGAGTCCTTTTAGACCATAAGTTCTCTCAAATGACTAATGTATTTCAAATAATCGTATCTCATCGCCTCTAATCTTTTCCTTTCATCGTCAAGTCTTTAATGGACTACTTTAATCTCATGATTTTTTTCTACTAATTATTATGCTTGTGAATTTAACTACTGAATTTATTTTTAAATAATTACTTTCGTCTCATCATATATTTATTTTGGCTCTAAATCAAAATTATATCTTGGAGTTTCATATATCAAAGATTCCTACAAGGAATCAATATTTTTTTATTTTAGCAATTTGCTATCTATGGTCTAGTCTTCATTCACAAAGAAAATATGCATTCTATATAAATGATAAGTATAATTATAGTTTATAATTTGAACTTAAAAAGATCTGTGTTTAAGAATTGTTTTGAAGAAATCTTTGCAAAGCCTTTCTAATCGCATTATAATCAAGTAAGTGTCTGTTAATTGTTGAAACTGCTTTATTTCATCTTTGGTTGCTAAGAAAAGCATGCTGCTGTTCATTGATTCATTCATTTTCATAAGTAGAGGTTATGCATGTTTTACTGGAGATTCAGTTTAAATAAATGAGAAAATCGTACTAAAAAATATTAAGTTTATGATTCGTCTAGTGAAACTGATGCATCATCCCCACCTATAGTACCATTGAAAGTTTGCTACTAATCTGTTTTCATCATTTTGCCTTTTGTTGATCCAATATTATTCTAAAAGACTGTAGTTTTATATTTGTTAATCTTGTTATACAGGTCTTCAGCTGATACTCTAGGATCAATTTTGCTATTAATTAAGTACTATTCTTGCGCATTTTCCAATTTTTGAATCTCTTATAGTTGTTCTTTTTTTAGCATTGAGACAATTAATTTCTTGAGGTCATGCTAAGTTTTTTAAAAATGGGATCAAGCTCTTTAGGCTGATGTTCACGAAGATTTAATGTATTTTCCTTTTTTACTTGAGTCATAGCTCTATTATGCAAGAATTTCTAAACCAAATTCTGCTAATGCGAAGAAAGATCATTGGAAGATTAAGCTAAATTTATATCTGGTTTTTTTTAGGGAAGAATATTTTTTAAATTTAATCTATTGGGGGAAAAGGACCCTTTAATATTTTAGAATGGTGATTTATCAACTCTTTTTTAGGGCATTTGATTAACTTCTATGTTAAATATTTTAACTTACTTAATTTATGTATTATTAGTTTATATTCTAAAGAACATTTTGATATGAGAGAATCGACTTAACAAACTAAAAGTATGTTATATAAATTAATTTCCATAGAATTTATTTATAAAATTCAATATGTGAGGAAAAAACACTGCAAATTTGAGATCACTAACTTCTCTATTCTAATAGTAACTAAGAAACTTTTCTTCAGTAGCTCCAGCTGCAAAATTAAATTTCATAGATCACCCTAAATACGGAAAAGTTTATCCAGTAGTCTGCATCAATGAAAATCAACATTATTTTAAATTGGCTAAACTTTCATGCATAGCACATTCAATAGTTAATTCATCAATCATATATCAACTCTTTGTTAGACCAATTTTCATACCAACAGTTGCCTCAGTCTTTTGCAATTAATATACCAAATATAAAAATAATAAATGCATTTTTAGAGATAAATCTATAGGAATTTTGTTTAAATAGAGAAAAACTCTGAAAATTTAGTATTTAAATCAAATTTGTTAAAACATATGCTTATTTCCCAACTTTAAAATTCATATAAATTTATTTTAAAAAATCATTTGATTTTTTATAAAGTCTTAAATAAATAACTTAATATTTAAATAATTTTATTTAATCAGCAATCATTTAAATTAAAATGATTCTCTAAGAAATTAGAATATTTACAAAAGCTCTTTGGCAAAAAATTAAATAAATTAAATATCTGCATTTATAGCAGTTTTTAAAGTGTAAATGTAAATTAAAGTTTAAAGATTTTAATCAGCATCTTAGATACTTAAATTTTATAATATTTTAATGTTCAGATATCATTTTTGAGATTTTAATCCTTTGTTCTTTGTCCCTTAATTCTTCATAAACTATGCAATGTGGTTAAAGTCCTACCTATATTTCTAGAACAGATCTTTCTTGGTTAATATGTACTTGAAATAAAACAGAAAAATGTTAAAAATATGATAGTAGTAGATTTATTTAAAAAAAATTGTTTTTCTCCACAATTTAATTAGCAAATAAAACTAACTAGAAACTTGAAACCAAATGGAACATAAATCATTGTAGAGACTCTTGATGGTGAATCAAAGACAATTAATAATATGGACATTTACAAAGCAGAGTGCTTCAAAAATAGGTTCAGTTCTAGAATCGATTTCTATCATGGCGCAAATAACTACATATACATACACGGTAACACTCACATCTTCGACGATCAAATCTTGTCAGCTGTTTTCACTAATAACTTACTTGATGTAAGAAATGTGGCTTATGACTATGATGTAACTAGGGAATTCACTCGGGATTTCAAAGAGCTAGTTGAAATTAAAAAGAACAAGAGAGTTGTAAACAGATTTTACAGGCCTACCATGAAGACGCTGGGTGATTTGGATAACGCTAGAAAGTTTTAGCATAAAAAATCAGAGGGAAAGATTAAATCGAAAAGAAGTATTCCCAATTTATAATAAGAAACTGATAATTTAGTAATAAAAGCTAATTTATTAAAAAGTATTCTAACTAATCAGACGCTGGTGGAGCCTGTGCACTCAGTTAAAGTGTAAGTTACAAAAAATATATTTTTTAATTATATTTTTTAGCGGTCCTACCTGGTAGGATCTGGGGTGTCAGCAGACTGATGCTTCGCAAGGTGACTAAAAAAGAGTATATCAGAAGAGTAATACATTTAAGATGATGATGTGGGAGACAATGAAGAGGAAGATGAAACATCTTTTTTAGATTTATATTTCCATTTTTTATATTAAGAATTCTTGTTAATATTAATCTAATTTCAACAATCATATATTTTCCAGATTATTTAACATAATTCTTAGACCATATAGCATTTTCTCATTCTTCCCTGATCAATATGAAAAGCCGGAGGTTTAGAAGAAACAAATCGAGAAAAATTTACTTTAAACTGAATTCGCTGGAAATAAACACACAGAAAATTTAGAAATGAAAAACAGCCGGAAGATATTGGATAAACAAGGCAGAAGAGTACAATAAATTAGTAGAAGCATGTCATTGTAGTGATTCAAATTATAATGCAATTTAACTTTTATTTAAATAAATAGTATTGTGTCTTAATTAAGTTAAAGGAATCATATTTTAACTATCTTCTACCCTTCTTGTCTCATTACCCAAATTTGTTGATTGCAATTGTGCCTTGGAAGTTTTCAACTACTTTCTTCCACACATTCTCAACTACTCTCAGCTTGCCACTCTTTTTATCATAGTCCATACTTAATATTCCCTTGATTTCTTTGCTGATTGTAAGATTCTTAACTTATGAGTTACTGTCTCCATTTTACAATACATTTTCAGCTGTTTGATCCTGCTTCTTAATGTATTTGGACTAACTAAGTTTCAAATTGTCAAACCATGTCTGAGCATTGACGCTTCTATCTTCAACAGACTTGCCTGGGTGATTTTATATAATTTCTACTTCACTTGGAACTGACTGTAAAAGATCTAAGATACTGTAAGTGTAGTTGGTATACAGCAAATACTTTGAGGAGCTCAATTGAGTTATCAATTAAATTTAAGCATAATATAGACAATAACCTGTCATTTATAAATTTGCATTTACTATTTTTGATTTGTCTAAAATATTCACTTATTAATGAGTGATTCCAACAAATCTGTTAAATCTTGTCAAAAAATTGCGAGGCAGTTAGTTTGAGTTTAAAACACTCCAATCATGAATTTTCTTATTAAGTAGGTCGTAAACCATAATTTTATTTGAGTCGTATGCTACTACTAATTTATCTCTATCACTGTGTAGACTAATAGGGAGTTTATTTTCTAGATAAGGAAGATTCCAAATGAATTTCTTTTTGTTCAAATCAAATGAAACAAATAAGTTTTGATTCATGAAACTTACAAACAGAGTTTGAGATTTTTCATTGTATGAGGCAAAGTTTATCAGCTAATCGTAGCTTTAAAGTTTTTAGTTTTGCAAATGATTTTAAAGATGCTCAGAAAGGTTTAAAACTTCAGTCAACTTAAATTCACCTGTCAAAGTTAAGTTGTGAACATTAAGATTGTAGTCTATCATCAATAAATGATATTGTTCATTATCATCTCTAAATATGATATTCAAAATATAACAATTAAATAGCTTGAGATGAAGAGATGCAGGAAGAGCATTAATATCATTTGAATGGCAAATCTTTTTTGTCATCTTAGTTAGATTCAATGTTTTAGCATCAAATGTGAAAATATGAGTTTCTCTAGCATCAGAGAACACAATGAACTGTCCTTAATGATCGAAAACTTTGATACTATAATCTCCGTTTTTTTTATTCTTAAAATTTACTGTTAACTTTCATAGCTATACAAATCAATCGCCCTTTGATTTCCATTAATTACACATACCTTTTCTTGTCCAATTATAGAAGCATTTAAAAATGGAAACGGAGCAATATGTCTTAATTTAGTGGAGAGTTTCTAGTTTTTAGAGTCTTTTCCAAATTAGTCATTCATTCTACCATTGTTAAAACTGTAAATACAGATATCTGTATTAACTCCTCCTGATAACAGTTAATGAGGAGCGAGCAAAACAATAGACTTTATATCATGAGATTAATTATTAGATTAGAAAGTTATAGGTGAATAGGGTAATCTTTGAGGGCTGAGTTTACTACTTTCTAATAGAGCTTTCTACTTACTCTAAGGCCTTTTGAGGGTAGGGAGGGGGTTGTCAGGCTTTAAGCAAAAGGGGTCAGTCGGCTTGGTTCAACAGGCAAGTTCCTCAGCTGTTCGAGCTGACTGTGAATTCAACGGTTTCCTTGCATAGATGAGCTTTCTGACGTGAGTTTGGCTTTCTAGGTGATAGGGAGCAAAATGAAGTTGGTGCTCAGCCTTCAAAAATGAGAAGACGAGAACACATAGAAGTCAACAATAAGATCTTTCTACTCCTCGGGTAGAGGCATTAAGCAATTATAGAAAAAGGAAACCCACATCCATAACGTTGACTCTGTGGTGTACAGCTTGATAATGGGGGTAAGTGATACTTAGAGGCTGACCGGTTTTATACGGAGTTTTTGTCTTCAGTACTCTTAACCAGGAATCACGCTTTGCCACGTCAACTCATTCTGTAATACGTCACGTCACGACTTAAATTGATGGTTTGATTTAGTTAATAAGTGAATTGATTAAAATTAGTTGAGATTACTCATTTACACACATATCGTTAGATAAGCCTCTAAAGACAGAGGAGAAAACCCACTCTTATGCATTATTTCATTCTTTCAATTAAATAGTTAAGACTCTCGAATCTACGCCACTTGCAAATACACTTTTGCAATAAATAAATTTGTTACATTAATTTAAATTATAGAAGTTATATATAACAGTAATATTGAACTCTTTAAATTAATTTATTCAAACAAGAAAATAAATATAAATTTAATTTTTAATTCAGAAACATTGATAAAATTCAATATATGAGACTTCAAATAAATCCATATAAAACTAATTGTCTTATATTATTAGATAAATTTCTAAATAACTTGATAAATTATAATTTATTTTCTAAAATTTGTAACTCATCGTTTACTTCAATAGAATTGATGTCTCCTTGCAAATTAGTGAACTGCTTCGAAAGTATACCATATTATGAGTCCGATACACAGACATGCCCTTATGAATCTCCACTAATAAGATAATTTTTGAATAACTTAAGCTGCCAGATGCAACTCTCGGGTCCTCCCTTCTTCTGCTTTTTATTTGATTACTATTAGAAATGCAAAATACTTTTTCCACTAATCAAGTTCCACTTTCTGATTGATGAGTTTGAATATCCTGCAAAAAGTTAGTTTACTAGCTTGTCTTCATTATTTATGGAGCCATCAAATTCATTTGATTTAATCAGCTCAATTGAAAGGCAGCTTGATTCAGCTTTAAATAGCTATCTGATATATTCAATCTTATTTTTCTTTATCTATAACACTCTTACTGTACCATCTTCACAAGCCAAGTAAATGAACTTTCTCGAAATTTTAGAATCCCAAATAGCTGAGTTATAGGTGTATTTAGATCTTGGCTTATTTATACGTAAGTCCCATTCAATAACCAAACCATTTAGACCTGTAGTTATTTATCTTTTTTTGTGGAATTATTTGTCTTGAGTTTGGTAGTACAAAGGATTTGGGAAACTCTTTTGTTCTTTAGTTACTAAGGTCTAAATTATAAACTTTTATAAATATATAGTATTGTGCTTAGATTCAAGCCAATGAATTCTTCTAATAAAGCTCAAAAATATTAAGTTTGGATTAATAAGTTAAAAATCTATAAATATTCAATATTTTAAATATTAATTTCATTGTTTTTGAAATTTGGCAATAGAACAATTTAAAAGATAGTTTTTTTTTAAAAGACTCTATTTAATATTGTAGGAATACATTCGTATTGGGGAAGTTATTTAAATTTAAATTTAAAATGAATCAAATTAGTGGCAGATAAAGCTTACCAATTTGAACAATATTTGGCTCATTCGATAGAGAATTCAAGATTAGCTGGACTTTACAATTGGTGGTACTATTTTATCTCATCCCTGGATCGAGTTAATTCCACTTTTATGTTAGCGTCTAAAATTAGAGGCATACCATTAAAGTGGAATTAACTCGCTCCAGGGATGCGATAAAATAGTACCACCAATTGTAAAGTCCAGCTAATCTTGAATTCTCTATCGAATGAGCCAAATATTGTTCAAATTGGTAAGCTTTATCTGCCACTAATTTGATTCATTATAAATTTAAATTTCAATAATTTCCCCAATACGAATGTATTCCTACTATAATCATTTTAATATATTGATTTTTAAGATTGCCTATTTCGGTTAATTGATAAAAATGATCATAAATAATTAAAATATTTTGATATCAAAATATTTATTAATTAGATATTTAAGAAGTTTATCACAATTTTATTTCCAGGAATGACTTAAAGTTGAGCCCATGAGGTTGGGACTTTCCAAATCTCAATACTATGATTTCTCTAGCTAATAATAATTAATTAAGCATAGAAAATAATATATTAAACTCTACACATACCTACAGCAAGTAGTTGCTTATCATAACTCAAACTCATTCCTTCAACCCCTTAAGGTTAATAATTAGCAAATCTTATTCTTTCAATGTCAATAGTAGCAGTATTGTTGTCCATTTTCTATAGCTATAACTCTTATTTAATAATCTTAAGTTTTAAAATTAATAGAGATTTAACTCATATGCCAATGAGTTTTGCAAATATTAAAATGAATAAATGCTTAAATAAATTGCAATAATGTTCATGCATTAAAGATCAAAACTACTCTTCTTCATTTTGTCTTAATGCTTAAATGATTGTCTGTTTGTGTTAGTTTGAAAGCATTTTTGGGAAGTTTATATCGAATCTAACGTATAGGTCTCCCTTAGGCAGTTAAGAAACATTATTCAAATGGTCTAGGATATTAGCTGAGCCATCGAGAGTTATTGGCATACCTTCCCCTTAAATCAATTTAACAGCTTAAGGAGTGATTATTTCTTCAAAAGTCATAACAATTGATCTGCCGTCGAGGGCTTTCTAAAAGTATAAATGCTTAATAATAAACTTACCAATTAAACTGGTTCTGATAGAAGTGCTTGTTCTAATGAAAGCTTTCGAGTGTAGATTAGATAGTTACCATTTCTTCTATAGGCATCATGTGGAACTTATCTGAATTTAACAACTAATTTGCTTGGTCTTTGAGCATGAGCTTCATTTCCTTTAGTTGGGAAATCTAAAACTGTGCTATCTGAAAAACCTGGCTTAACTTTACATTCATTTCCACTCTCTCTCTAGCTTAGTTGTTCTTCCATCATGAGTAAGAATTTCTCTTTCAAAATCTATCTTCTTAAGACAGCTGTTGTAGAATTCATGAAGAGTGCAATCGAGGTTGATTAAAAGTAGTAGAATAAGAATTATTTTATTTAAAAATTTAATTTCTAGTTTAATATATCTTAAGGTTCTGGTATAGCTGACTAAGACTGTCCTCCAAAAGCATCTCCGAACATTGATTCAAACTGATCTCTACCATCATCCTCTAGTTTATCAGTGAATGGATTAGTTGATCCGAAGAATTTGTCAAAAATTTAATAAGAATTTCCACCAAATCTATAACCTCCTACGATCTCTTTAAAATAAGTAAAATTGCTAAAATAAACTTACTTCCTTAAGCATTTGGAATACCCTCTTTGAGACTATAATCCCCATATTTATCATACCAAGCCTTTCTTTCTTCTACATTTTTTATGAGATATTCCACTTTATTTATCGTTATAACTTACAATGTGAAAGTACATCATATGCTTCTCAAATTTCAGAAAATCTTGTTGAATTAGTTTCGAGGTCAGTTGGATTTCTCTAAGGATGTAATTTCAAAGCCAATCTTCTGAATCTATAAAAATCTAAGTCACATTATAATTTACGATCAAGAAACATTCTCATGTGATTCTGTTCTTGGAATTTCAAGGATGTCGTAATAACTTCTACTCATTTTTCTTAATTAATTTATTTTATTATAAAATTTCAATCTCATTAATTCTATTCAAAGTTTAGCTAAAATCATTGATTTAATGAGTAACAAAATTCGATAAAAATTGTTCTTTGAATATTATTACATGATGCAATCATAGAATAATTTAGTTTTATTTTTTAAATTAATAAAAAAGCTAAGGATTTATCGAAGCTAACAAATATTTGCAACCATTCTGACAACCTGGAGTTTTCAAATGTGGCTTCATTTTTTAAAAATATTTTCATCAAATCACACTCCTTATGTTTAAGCAGTGAAGGAGCAGCTATATTTAAGCATAATTCCAAAATCAAAAGAAAATATGTACTAAACAAACATTAAAACTTTTCAAGATTTGGATCATTCACTCTTAAAATTTGCTGAAATTGCAATGCGAAATACTTTCATTTGTAATTTATTTTTTTGATATCTAATACACCATCTCCAGACTAAATTTTAGAACTACCTAAATTTCTAATTCAAACTTCAGTTGAAAGATCACTTCATTTGACCGAGAGTCTTAAGGATATTCATAAAATTTTAGAAAAAGAGAGTTCTGATTAGAAACCTCAGAAAATAATTAAAACATTAATTTCATAGAGAAAGTTCTTTCATTCCAATCCAACTGTTTATAAAAACGTCTAAGAGTTATATTAATTTTAAATATATTTTAGAGTCACCAGTTCAGAGGTTGGAAAATAAGAAAAATATCTACAATATTCCATTTAACAATTTTGAGGATTTAAAAGATAAAAATATGAGAGCAGGTAATACTTAAAAAATTTAGGATAAAGCAGAAGGGAAATGTATGAGATTTCTTCGTAAACTGTAGAAGATTCCGAATCTCCAAAAACCTCTGACGTCCAAGGTATTCGAAAACAATCAAGTATTTGAATTCAAACTGCAAAGCAACATAGAGCAAGTGTAGATTTATCATTAATGGATTACTATTCTTCGAATGAGATGATATAATTGGATGACATGGAACAATTTTATGTAGAATAGGCCAAAGAGTACAGGTAGCATGACGAGAGAGTATTTGAAGCGTTTCAAAAGAAGTATCGGGAAGAAAGAAGGATGTCTGCTAGACTACCTAGATATGAATAGTTAAATGAATAAAACTAGATGACTTAGGACTAAGATATTCGCGAAAGTATCACTATTGATTAAAACAATCTTTATGTATATTTAAAACTGAAAATTATTAATTTATTAATTCCAAAGATTTTTAACTATAATAGGGGAACACAAAAAAGTGTCCTCAATCACAAAGCTTCATTTAATAGTTGAAAGCTCAAATGATGAAGAGTAAGAAGTAACTTATACTTTTCCTGAATATTATACCTATTAAAAGATGTAGTCGGATTAGATTACTGAAAGTTTAAAACAATTAGTTTTAAAGCCTTAGACTTCAAGGAACAGGGATCAAAATTTTAGAAAATTTGATGAAATTTCTAATTCAATGAATGTTCACACTTCAAGACTTCTATCAACAAGGAACAATAAAAAACCTCAATAGTTTATATTTGATTTTATTAATATAGGTTGTAATTATGAAGAATAGGGTTCTAAATTAGAAAGTATCTATATCGTGATTGCTTAGATATTTAAAAAAATTGTAAAGAAATTAAAAAAATTCATTTTAATTTTTGATAACTTTGTTAGAAATAGTTTAAACTTTCAAAAAGATTTCAATATTTTCCTTTTTATAAATAATCAGCATGATAAATCCTTTCTTCAAAGTTGAATGTATCATCACTATAAAAAACTGGACATTTAAAAAAATAATAATTTTAATTAACATCTTCATTAGTTTTTTATTCGTTATTAATTGATTACATAAATTTCCTTGCTTGTTTCTAAAGCTTATTCTTTAAAACTTGATACAAAGTTTAAGTTTACATATATCATAAAATGAAATTATGAGTTAATATTTATATTAATTTAATTTGATTGATTTTTACCATTAATTATTATAAAAAATGAAAATTATTGTATTTCATACTTAATATATCGCATTTCTAATATCGAAACTAGAATAAATTCTTATTAAATATATGTGTTTTATGAAGTTTAACTTTATTGGGGTTATATTATTAACCTTAAAGATGATTTAAATTTTATTACCTTATTTTCAATTCAAATATTCCCAAATTAGGCATTAATTAAATTAAGGAAACTTAAAAGCAAAACCATTTTAGGAACAAATAAAATTATAAACGGTGTCTTAAAAATAGAAAAAAAAACTTTTATATAAATACTTTATTCAGCATTTTAATTAACCAAAAATTATTAAAGTCAACAAAAATAATCAAAAAATAGGAAATTACTAAAACAGAACCTAGTCTCCCTACATTCCCCTCAGCTATAAATTTATAAAATGACAGAAGGGGTTTTGAATATGATGTGCTTGTAAGAAGGGTTGAACTCCGATTAGTCAATTAACGAAACTTCTCAAAATTCCTTAATCGCAAAATTGCAGAAACAAAAAGAATTTAGAAGGCAATCTTTCCAAATAAAAACAAAGCCTCTTAATTCTCTATACTAGATATCCTAGGGGAAATCATCCTTTATATAATCAAACTATTCAAAATATAAGGTTTATATAAAATTAGTAAAATATGCTCCATCTAGAATATCCAATTTTTAACTTTAGGATTCATAACAGATTAGGAAGCTAAAGGACAGCATTTAAAATCTGAGTATTTCAGTTGAGGGAGGGAGTGTAAAATCTTCTTTATATGAACAAAAATTCTAATGAAGTTGAACTCTTGGAAATTAAAAACAAAGGGAGGAATTTATACAAATCATTTCACAAATCAATTTAATCGGCTTAAACAGATATGAGAGCTCCTTCAAAAGTAGTTGTATGTTAAACAACTAAAAACTAAAATGTAAAATTATCAAATTTTACGATAAGGTTCTCTAAAAAAACTAGTGAAAAATATGAGTTTGCTTTCTCAAGATTTAGAAAGTGCCGATCATATATAGGAAAGAGAATTTTCTAGCTATAGCAGCTTGCAAAGCTTTTTTTAGTAGAATCTTAAACCTAAAAATCCAGGTAAAAGTATTTAAAATAATATTCAGTGAAATAAACTTGACAATATCGACAATTTTTTTAACAGTCAAGAGTCCACTCTAAGCCCACCAAGCAGGGAAGAGAGAGGAGCGACTCTTAAATACCTTAAACATTAAAATTAATCTTTTAATAACCACTTATTATATAATTAAAGAAAGAATACTAGCAACACCTGTAACAGTGGATATCTAATGTATTACAATAGCAAAAGGAAATAGACCACAGATAAGTTTAGCATCACTCTTTAATAAACTGGTTATAAAATAAAAGAAGAATGAATGATCCTATATAGATCTTCATTTATAAATACTTTTGAGAACATGCTAGAAACATGGCTCATTTTCTCTATAAATATATGATAATTATGCGTGTTAATTATTTAAGATTTATAATGCTAAACTAATTAAATATTAATATTTTTAAATTTAAATTTAACTTATCAAAAATTTTTCTTTTTTTTATTTTAAGCATTTCATTTTTGCATAAAATTTTTTCTCTATATTTTCCTGCTTCTTACCCTCTTTACCTTTCTACTGTATCTACTTATTACCAATCATCAAAGTTTACTATTTTTGCATTATAAGGTTATTCCTTCAAAATTTCTTCTATTGATGTTGTCTTCTCAGGAAGCATATCATAAATAAAAAGAATATTGATTCTATGAAATTCAAAATCCCATTCCAAATTATGCTTTATCATTTTGAATGTTTCGACTGAGTCTCGCAGAGTTGAATCTATAATTCCTTAAGGGCCTCTCTTTAACCAACCAGCTACATATAGTCCTGGGTGAGGTTGACCACTTTAATTTATTACACAACCATACTAGTGAGGCACTGTATGTGTCTTATGATAAAATGGAATGTTTATCAAAATATTTTAGCTGATTGAAAGGAACTCCTTCAATAGGCTGTGATTAATAACCTATACTCTTGATTAGTAGTTGGCAATCAATTGTCTGAATATTTCCTGAAGGGTCTGGAACAGCTTTTTAATTTCCAACATTTCCTTAAAGCTGTTATCTTTATAATTTAACTCCAGATATCCTACCCTTATCATTTCCTATTAGCTCTATTGGATTCTGAAGATATCTCAAAAAGAAATTCTTAATATCATTATTTCTATGAGTTACATCCAAATATTTCTCTTTACTATCAATAAACTTGCAATTCTCCTTAAAGAATTCAGTTCTTCTATTCCATCCTCTTGAAAGAGGACTGAAGCCTGCATTTAATTCCTCTATACTTTTGCTATTTCTAGAATTTTCATATTCATCTCTTAACATATACATTTGCACATTCTTTATTCTACTTATTTCTCTGATTTCTTTGATAGCGAATGCTGATTGAATAACTCCTCTTCTGCAAATTATATTTACATTTTTCACTTTACTTTTTTAAAGATGTTATACAACAGAACTAGGAGCATCGAATTAATGGAAAAGTTGAGGGTCTTTTATAAACACTCTTTGATATATCCATTGCTATATTTCCATTCCCGATAATCGCTAGATCTCTGACATTAGGCAGATCTAGGTCTTATTCTAAATCCAAATTGTTATCGAGTGAGCCAATATACCAGATTGCAATTTATCTTGATGATAGTGCACCTTTTAGTTCAAATTCATTTGGTAAACCAAGTTTCCTTTCGCTTGTTGCTCCATAAGCTAACACTAATCCTGAGTATAGTTCTCTCAGCTTTGATATTGGAACCCCATTATTAGTTCCTACCCAAACATTTCCAAAGAATCTGCATCGTTCTTAGTCTTTTAATATCTCTACGTATCTTTCTCTATATTTTTCATCTCAGGATGGTCACGGGCTACTCCTGTTCTAACTAATCCATAAGGATGTGGACTTCTATCGAAAATATCAACTCTGACATTCTTTGAATTCTTCAAAACCTGCTTCCCACAATAAGAACTGGCTGGACCAGAGCCCACAATTGCAAATCGATACTATTTATTTTATTTTACCATATTTTGAAACTCAATATTTTCTTTGAATTCTTCATTGTAATCTTAAGCGACTACAAAATCGAACTTTCTTAAGGAATAAGTGGCTAAGAATCTATTTGATCTTGAAAAAATTTTCATTTTATGGCTCATAATTTATGTTAACAGAATTATTTTGCACTAATATAATATAAACTTTGTGTTAGCTATATAATTATTCTCTAAAGTCAAATAAGATTTATAATAAAATTATCTGATGAATCAAAAATTAGGGGGGGTCTAAGTCGGTGGCAGAAATTTTTCGAAAACCTATGTAGGTGGCAAAATTTTTTCAAAATCCTAAGTCGGTGGCAAAATCTAAAATATGATTTTTTTACCAAAAAATCATAAATTGATGCTTAATATAAAAAAAAATTTCAATCAAAGAATTGTTAATTAATTACAAAATAGTTAAATATCTCAGATAAAGATTCATTTGCCTTTTATTAATTGATTTTTATATGTCTTCTCCATAATGCTTCCATTAAAAAATCATGCAAATTTTCATCACTTACCGTACCATAAACATTTTTAATATATCTTTTGAGTTAAAACCATAAGCTTTCAATTTAATTTGTTCCTCTAAAATTTCTAGGTCTTACATTTGCATTGCTATTCTCACTATCATCTTCCATTTCAACATCTTAAAATTTATTTTCTTCATTTTCATCATCTTCATCGCCATCGTCATCTTCATCATCATCGTCATCATCATCATCATCATCATCTCATCGTCATCATCATCATCATCATCATCTTCATCATCATTATCTTCTTCTTATTATTGATTAAATAAAATTTATTTTAGTTCTTCATGAACATATCTTTTATTGTATAATCCTGCTTATGAAAAATGCATATTTTAATATTAACGTAATCCATCATGATGTATAGTCGATCCTACTTAAGAATATTAGTGTATAAGCGCCCATAAAGTATCTCTAGTTCTATCATAAACAATAAAAACTTTTGCTTTCTTAGAAATTCTTTCTATCATGCCGAATTTCCCAAGTTTGCCTTTCAACTCTCATATTTCCTACTTAATTTCAAATTAAGCCTTCATCATGCAAGAATTTTCCATGAGTAAATAAACTTTCATCTACTTCAATATCACCATTAAGCATTTCATTTTCATCTTAGATGTGAAAAATCTCCATATACTTTGCTATCTTTTTTTTTTCTAACATCTTAGAAAATAGTTTTGATTAATTTCTGATTTAATTTATAATTGTACATATTTAAATTGTACTTTGTTTGGGAAAACTGTATCCCATTGCAAAATAGTGAAACACCAAAAATACCATGCTGATATTGGTTGTTGATGCTTGCGAAACATAAATAGTGATTAAATTGAATTTTTCCTCCTGCATAGTCGTTTACATTAGTATTCTTCATCTGGTGCATCTTTTCTTTTGGTTAACGTCATACTATCGGCATACTTAACATTTTTCGTCATTTTCGAAAATGCCAGTTTCTTAAAGATCTGCATTTACATTTTATATATCTTTGATAAAAATCATTACATCCATTACTAATTAAGATGTTTTTAAAATATCTGAATAATAATAACATACATTTTAAAATAAAATTTAGGTATAACAATTTAAATATTTAATTTTTTGATTGATTTTTTATATTAAGCATCAATTTATGATTTTTTGGTAAAAAAATCATATTATATATTTTGCCACCGACTTAGGATTTTGAAGAAAAAAAATTTTTTTGTCTGCCACCGACTTAGACCCCCCCCAAAAAATTATATACTAAAACTAATTTCTAAGGAACGCAAGTCTCTCTACATTAAGGGCATTCTTGTTTAATTTTGATAGAGGTATGAATGCAATCCCAACAAAATAAATGCCCACACACTGTGGCAGTGGTATTTATTCGAATACCATAGCATAATGGACATTGATTTTCTTCGCTTTATCATTATCTTAAGAATTATGATTTTCTTAGTTTAATGGATTATTATCTTCTTGAGGGTTAGCATTCTTTTACAGCTTCAATTAGCTTTCATTTAATTTTTTGAATAGTCTTTATTGCAACTTGTAACTTGTGTACAATTAATTACTTAATTTAATATTTATTAAAATTTAATGATAGATGACCTTCAAGACTTTGAATAGAAAGTATAGTCCTTGAATAACAAATGCAAACATTATAAATCTACCTGGATTTATATATTAAATAGTATGATCTGATGCATTTTCTGGAACGTACTTGTACCTTATTCTTAATAATCTTTTGGATACATCGTAAAACTTATATTAAAAAATTAAATAATAAACTTTCCCCACCGGAAAAATTGAGTCAGATAAAGTTGGTTGAAACTCTTAACAAAAGTATTATAAGCACTAGGCAATAAGTTTAACATTTAGACTTTGACAATATCAAGGTATTTCAATTTAAACCCATCATTTTTTATTTTAATTCTAAGACTTTCTTTCTTTTTATCAACAAAATTTTGCAACACGTTATCAAATTTCTTGAGTTATTTAATTATTATGAATGATCCAAAAACTTTAAGAATAACATCAAGAGTTCTTTTTATAGGAGATGGAAATTTGCTGGTTTTCTGACAAATTGGTTGAATTGAGCAATATTCTTCCCCTAGTGTTTATCTTCCAATCAGGTATGTTAGTAGATAGTAAACAAAATAAATGATTGCAAAGTTTAATAAATTTAAATAGATTCTTTTAAAGTTAATAAGTATAAACAAAATCTGAACCCATTTTTATTTCTGAATCGTATTTGGCAATCGTTCTATAATTAATCAAAGTTTCCAGAGATTCCAGCAGCATAAATCTAATAAGTTATTTAAATTCCTCATCCCTCTAGTAAGATCTCATAATTTCAGGTTGCTTAGAATAAATCCTACTAGACTAATTTTTAGTATCCATTATAATCTTTTATTTTATAAAAATTATATAATTTTAGAACTTTAAATGTCAATTATAATTGCATTTCATTGTTCGAATTAGATACAATCAAACTTCAAGAAAATTAATTAAAAGTTTTTATTTAATTATTTCATTTTTTAATTTCCCCCTCTTCAAAGCCCTCACGGCTATCCCTTCTGTAATTCTGATATTATATATTCTATTATTCATCTCTTGGTTGCCTTTGATAGTGGCTATTATTGAGGTTGTAGTTTCTAGCTCCTTAGAATTATAGTGGTTTGTCTCTGACTTCATAGCTTCTCGATCTACTTCTATTGTTTAAGTGGGGCTTCCCAGATTAGAAGTTAGGATTTTATTGGTTTTAACTATTGAATCTGTGGGTGGGTTCAAAGTTAGATCGTCTTTCTCTTGGTTGAAATTTATCATCTCTATAATTCTAATAACTTTAATTAACAGGTGGCCGTCTATCTAGGTAATACTTTTCTGATTTTTTTGCATCGTAAAATTAAGAGTCTTTTTAGCTATCTAATTGTTAAGAATCATATTGTTATCTTCGATAAGTTTATTGATTAAATTTTTAACTCTTGCTAAAATCAGATTTTTAAGTGCTCCCATATGATGGTCTTCTCTCATTTTCTTATCTAAAGTAACTTGATCTTTGATTATAATCATTATTTTAAGCGATTTATCTAGATTTATCTTTGATATCTTGAGTCTATTAGAATCTTTAGTCTCTATAAGTATCAGGAATCTATTTGAAGTCTCTTCTCTCACCAGGCCTAAAATGGTTTAAAAATCCTTAAACTTACCTTCTCTCTTCTATTGTTTGTCTATCTTCCTTATCATTATCTTTTCTTCTCTAATCCTGAATATAACCTTGATTTCTCTAATAACTTTAAAATGTTTGCCTTGGAGCAGTTCTTTCCTCTTAAGAGTTACTTATTGTTTCATGCTCTCTTTTCTCTTCTCTTAACTCAATTCTAAGAAAATTGAATAAACTTTGGTAAACTTACTTCTAATCAAATGCATCTTTTCTATTTTTATCAATGATTTTTACTTATCTCTATTAGATTCATACTCTCTTGAGTTCTTCCTATACTTTGGATCTATTTCAATACGGCTTTGCCTTTGACCTTAAAGTTTATCTTTCTGTCCTTGAATAACATCAATCAAAACCCCAAAACCCCTTAGTGAGGTTTATAAGTGCTTTGATTTGTAGGGTATTGTTGGGGTCTTATTGGGGTTAGTAGAGAAAACGCAGGTTTTTTGTGAATTTAATGAATATTTAATGAGTATTATTGTATTTAATTCAGACAAATTTTATCTGCTTATCTTTGTGGTACCTCTTGAATCTAGCTCTCTTGAGTGCTTCATGTATGTCTTCTAGCGATTATCTTGGATAAGCTGGAGCTCTCACGAATATCATCTCTACAAGCTTCTTAATTTCATTGCAGACATCTTCCTGTTGTATATGTTTAGAAGCCAAAATTATTGATTATTTTTCGTGCTTTGTTCCAAAGTAAGACATATTTTCCATATCGCACTCTAAGATTATGGCAGCAACTGCCCAAACATCCCATTAGACAGAGCCATTTGTTCATTTCTCTCTTATAGGGAAGTATCCTGGAGTGCCTTAAACCTTAGCTAAAGTCACTATCTCTTGTCTTATTGCTCTGTTGAAATCACCTTGATACAATTTCTAAAGGACAGAGATTTAACATAACATTTTCAGGCTTCAAATCTCTATGTACATACCCAAGTTCATGGAGCTCTTAAACACCCTTAATCATTTCTGACAGTATCTCATTTAAATCATCTTGGTTTCTATTATGATAGAGATACTCTCTTAAAGTCATTTCAAACTTTTTCAGTCTTAATGCAACAAAGCCATGCCCAAAAATAACTCCATCAAGTCTTAGCAAGTTCTTAAACTATTTTTTCTAAGCCTCCCTCAGTATTATGTATTCATTTGCAAATTCATTTTTGATACTGCTCATTTTTAATGAGATACTTGAAAGGATATACTTTGTAAGCATACTCATCAACCACTATCAGCTTAGCCTTGTTTGGTAAGTCAAAATGCAAGTAATTTTCAATACATCTTTCAATATCAATTGCATTCAATGCAGGTATATACATAGCTCTCTCTTAAAGACATGCTATAAGAGTACCATTTGCTGGCTGATTCATTGATTCAAAACGCTTCTGCCTCTTGAGCCTTTCCTCCTGTTCTCATTATGACTCAAGAGAGTTATTTTTTGTTTTAGCAGGTATAAGCTTTTAAGTTTCTTTATCTTTAATTAGGAATTCACTTAAGTGGTGCTTTTGCATATGCCTCTTTACTTTGGCTGAGTGAGTATAAGACTTCATGCATGTTGTGCATTGGTACCTTCCATCCACTATGTCATGTTTAAAATAGATCTTGGCTTTGCCAGAATGAACTTCTTTAATGTGCCTCTTCAAGCTCGACTCAGTTGAGAAGAAATTTTAGCAGTCTTCACATTAAAATGTTTTAATTTTTTCAATTGGTTGCTGTTCCTTATCTTCCTCAACCAATTCAACTTATATTTAAACTCCTATCTCTGTACTCTACTTCTTGTTTTAAACTTATATTTTAAAGACCTCAGCTTCAAACTCTAGAGCTCTTAGCTCAACCTCCTTTTCGATATAAATTACTTCTGGTTTCTTGGAGGAGCCAAAGTTGAGTAATGATTGACCTGTTCCAAGTGAAACTGCCTTACGATTTAAGTTGGACGCCATGTTTAAATTCAAATTTGAATTTCTATTATAAAGCTCTAATAACTATTCTGGCTATAGTCACTCTGTATAGGAGTTGATACGACAACAATTATGGTTGAATATAAGGTGTTAGAGATCATGTTTATGCTTAGTTTATAAATATAATTTTTCTAATTTCATACTTAATAATTTCGATTTAGTTACCAACCAAGTATAAAATCGAGTTGGTACTGGTACCAATTAGGTTTTGAACCATTTTGGAACTTTTCAATTAAAACCTCATTAGTTTAAAACTTGGTACTAATTAAGTTTTGGTACTATTATATTGGTACCAATTAAATTTAAACGAATTTAGTACCGGTACTAATTAAGTTTAAACAAATTTAGTACTAATTTAATGGAACTAAATTGATAATAATGGAGCTCCATCTCTAAAGTTTGATACAGCTTCTGCCAGCTTTCTCCACGTATCGTTACCAGGTTGACCTCCTATAAGATGCCCATATTTAATGCTAAGATTTTTAATAGTAGGATCCAGAACTCTATATATTATAATTTGAAATTCAATAAGAAGAGAAGGAACAAGGATGGAATCTATAATACTGGAATGAAAAGGGTTGAAGCTTAAGAAATGATCTAAGGATTTAGAAGCAAGGAAGATCTCTATCGATACCTCACTTAGCATGGTAAGCATGTGACATATACTTAATCATATGCTATAGTGGGTTTATTCCTTCCAACGATGGAAGGTACCAAAATTTCATTCTTAAAAGCTATACTCTGCGATGAGAAGAAAGCCTTTAAAAACAATGAAATAAAGTTGGTAGATATACCAAACTACCCAGAGATTTCAGTCACTAATCTCTACGAGGATGAGATGAATGATGAAGAGTTGGTTGTTTATCTTCCTACCAAGAAACAACTCTCCAACAAGCTTCCAGAAAGGAGCTTCTTCTTTGGTGTTCTTGGCACTTTAAGAGAGAGTTATCTCAAAGAGATCATTGAAGAAGCTCACAAAAAACGCTACTCTATTTCTCATGAAGATTTAAAGAAGCAAGGCATACTAATAAGTGAGGCCTGGCTCGCTGAGCTTAAGAAGCATCCTTACCTCTCTAGTAAGCATTGATTTATAACTTTAAAGGGAAATCTGGGACTGGTATATTCCTAATGAAAGAGAATGCAAAGGTTCACAGAGAGAGAAAGTCATAGAAAATATATGAAGTTAGCAAGAGACTT
>ARYC01006161.1:0-26397 GCA_000711775.1 Oxytricha trifallax
TACCTCAGCTACTAATCGATAAGTGAACTAACCAGCATTCCTTGCTCATTGGTTAAACGTATATGCACATCCACAAATTAAACAGCAAATGATAATAATGGAATGCGGAAGGTAGCCAAGCTATCTGAGGAGAACGTTGAATTTCTCACGAACTAGACTACTCTGCAGCTCCAGGCCGGAATGACTTTAGGGGAGAGATGTGTGATGTTCCACAGAAAGTTCCAGAGCTTAGAATCTCTCCCACCAAACTTTCTCGAATTTATAGGGACAGAGGAATTAAGAGAAAGTCCATTTGCGTAAGCAAATGCATGAGCCCAACTTAGAATCTCAAAACGCAAGAGCTATTTTAAGATATGAGAAGCAAACTAACTAATTCTATAAAAGAAGGAAGGAAAGTAGTATTTATAGATGAGGTGATGTTTACTTACTCTACTAATCTAAAACAAGAGTACAGTAATAGTCGCGTAAACATCATCGTGAAAGATAAGCTATAGTTCATAAAGAGTATTATTGTTATTGCTGCAGTATCTTCTGATTAAGGTTTGGAACTATACTATTGCTATGATAGGTCTGTTGACTCTGAGAAGTTTTATGATTTCATAATAGGATTGTATGAATCAAATTCAAAAAGATAACTTGCTGTGGTCCTAGACAATCTAAGAATGCATCACAGCAAAAAGATTAAAGCATTGACCGAGGAGCTAGGCATCACTCTTATTTTTACTCAACCTTACTCCCCATAATAAAATCCTATCGAGAATTATTTCTCTGTGCTCAAGAACTAGTTCAAGAGAATCAAGATGAAGATAGTTGGGCAAGATTAGAAATTTGATGCAAATAAGGTTTGGAAGCAAGCATTCAGCAGAATAGATAACAGTATTATAAGAGATATATGCAAGGAAAAAATGGATAAGTTTGATTTGTGACTTTAATTTAAATTATGCCTTAAAAACTCATATGTTAAATCTATTGCATTGTTGCTCATCATGCCAGTATCGGATTGGGATTCAAACATTGTGGTGTTCGTTTCCATGAGCCGAGCTCCATCAGTAGGCCTGATGCCTTTGCTAGCTGAGGCATGCTCTATTCCTCTGAATCGTTTAAGCGATAAAACTTTTGGAGGCGATTGCTTGGGTTTTCTGGCCTTCATAAGTTTAGTTGAAGCTTTTAAAAGCTTCATGGTCCTCCCCGATTTTTCTAAATTTATTACGATTAGAGTAGGTAAGTTACTTGAGATAAATGGATGGCTGAGAGAACCGGTCATCTGAGATGAGTATGTAGTCATTCTTTTACCCTTGCCCATCACCGCCATTTCTGCTTATCCTTGACTTGTTGATGATGTGTGAAAGATACTCGGGCTGGATTGTGTTGAGAACGTTGAAGAAGTATTGCCTGTCAATAGGCTTGGACTTCTCTTTCATATCAGGCAGTAAATGCTCAGCACTTGGTCGTTACAAACTTGCAAGTATAGCTGCCTTACTGAAAGTTCATCCCTCTTTGGGACCTTCACCATCTTGATCTGGTCCATTTTCAGAAGCATCTTACTTCCCTTGAAGATTAACCGGAGGTATTCCTTGTTGATGCCCTCGATCGGTGGCATGTAATATCCACTATAAATGTCAGGGGCAGTTATTTTTACGAATCTCAGTTAGATAGGTGTAGAGGTCAACTTTGGACTTGAACTTTTCCCCCAACTCGTCAGGTGTAATCTTCAAAATTCTCTCCTCAGCTTGACTGTCACTCATCTAAAATTGCTGATGTGAACTTTTCATAGAATTTAACTCCATAACTGATATTACCTATAGTTATTTAAAAATAATATATGATTACTCCTCTTGACTATAGGAAAAACTTCAAGTTTAATCATAATAACCCATTTATAAGCGGAATTATCTTGATTAATTTAGATTTACAAAAAAGTGGGGGGCGCTGTGTGATTTTTCTTTTGGAAAAAGTGATTTTTTAGGTCTGTGATTTTTTGTGATTTTCTGTGATTATCTGTGATTTTTTGTGATTTTTGTGACTTTTTGTGACGTTTTGTGATTTTTTAAAAAAAATTTGTAGTCATTTTTTTATTGACAACCCCTCCCTTTTATATTAACCTGGTTCGTTATTGATGTGAGAATCAACTAATAGTGATTTAAATTTAAATTTATCAAATTCAAAAATATCATAAATCCTAAATTTAAAGATGAGCAACTCTCAAGAATCGATGTACGACAGTGATGACTCACGTTACAACTCAAAATTTTCATCTACAAAATCTTTGTAATCGTCAAAATCAAAGCAAAGAGATTGAGACCAAAACCTTTAAAACTTATACGAAATTCAAGAAATATTATGATGAATCGGATGCCAATGTGCCATGCTCTGAGGCCAAGATGATCTTAAGCCTTATTACCAATTGCTATTAAAAGACTTTCAAGGATATTATAGATCATCCTAAGCTCTCAGAATACCTCTAAATGAACTAGATCGAGATCTGATTAAAAACTACATCCGAGTCAAGAGATAAAATCTCAGATGAACCATTGTTGGAGTTAAGGTCAAGGAAGACTCAATATTAAGTAAAAGAGGGCAAGATATGGGGTTGACAGGGAAGATCTAAAAGATATCCCAGAAATAGAGAATCAGTAGTTCAAACGACAGTTCCTCTTTAGCCATTCAACACTAGAATGATATATCCCAACTTTCATACTTTATTATCCAAAATTTCTCAGATCTTGATGATGAATTCTAGCTCAATCTGATTTCAAAACTGAATCAGTCACTTATTTCAGATAGAGAATTCTATGGCAATTGTGTTTAAAACTAACTAAAGCATTAGCAGAGGCACATAATTGAGTTGTTCAAAACTCGGGAGATCTAACACATCGAGAAAGAGCTCAAATTATACTCACAATCACAAATTTTAAAGTTTCACCTGGCAGCAGCATCCGTCATAAAAGAATTACCATTAGAGGGGCAAACTCTGATTAACACTCTCTACCCATACTTGAAAACCAATGTTGATATTCAAGTGTTTGACGATGTGGAGAAGAAACTTTTAGGCGTAATGGTATCATCCATAAACAGACATCTGAAAGATACTAAACAGCCAATGACTATGGGCTTAGTAAGCCTTTTATTAGATTTGAATTCTCATTCATCGCTTAAGACTGATTACACACCAGAGGGCATTACCATTTTTCAATAATGCTTAAGTAAGAGTGGATTCAATGAAAAAGAAGCAGAGATGATTGTTAAAAGCAAAGACAACTTTCTATACAATGATTTAATCTCAACTATCAGAAAAATCAACAAACTATACAGGGAGGACATGATCAAGATGATATCGATATCAAAAGTAAAGCAAGACCCCTCAAGCATTTTAAATGAGCTTATAGCAGATTTCTCAAAGAGGAGAATACTTCTGACAATCCTGGCTTGGCGTTAGCACATTAACTTACAGCTGGAACGCCTAATCGTCGTGCTTTAGTCTATCAAAGATTATGAACTTGAGCAATTAGAATAATTCTTCCACTAAGACGAAGCTTTGTGGATGCGGGAACTCGCCAAACTGCAATCATCCACCTAAAATAAAAAAGATGTATCGAAGATTGAGAGCAGGAGTCTGGAGATTTGGGGGTAGTTTGTAAAATCGTAAGATTTAGAAATCAAAATTACTTTGGATGAGATACTCAGTTGCTCGTAATTATTGTAGGAAAGCTGCCTAGATTACAAACACTCAATATATTAGTCAACATTAGCAGCAATCATCCTGAATCACCATCAGGATAATATTTAAATCCAGATGCCTACAGCATCTGGAAAGACTTGGGTTCAAGGCCTTTTGGCGTGTTATTGGATTTAATAAGGGAAAAAAGTCGTTATAATAGTTCCAGACTAGATCCTCAAGCTGCAAACATAGAGGTTTCTCCAACCATTAGGCATCTAGTTACAAATCGAAACAATTGAAAACTTCTACAAAGACAAAAGAGCTTATGATGTTTTGATACTTGATGAGTTCGATCACATCACTTGGAAGTATCCATATTACTATCATGATGGCAAACTGCTGGGAGTATTGGATCTAGGGTTGACCAAGTCTTACATGTTCAGTGCTACCTGCGAATAAGGTATTTTAAGGGTGCTTGCCCAAGTTTGTATCTAGCCTAAAGTTTTGAAATTCAAGAGTGAATTTGAAATTTTGAATGACTTGTGCCAAGACTAAGGTGGTGATATTATCGTCTGCTCAAATGCTGATGAGAGGCATTCAAAAATTAAGAGAGAGATCGAAGAGTTTGGTCATTCTGTGCCTTTCATTATCTTTTGCAATGGCCATGATATGGGCACGATAAAGAGCATGGTAGATTAAATTGGGTCACTTAAAGTGAGAGTGAGCATTTCATAAACCACTCTGGAGGAGATTTAATCTTGGCATAATTGGGTCTTACTCCTAGGCCAGGATGAAGGCTGCGGTTATAACACCAGATTCAGAGTTGACGCCTAAGTGATTATTGCTTGCGACATAAACTCGGAGAGCTTATATCTTCAGTTGAGGGGTAGGAGTTCAAGAAACATGGGTGCCTTGCAGTCTAATTATCTCCCAATAACAAACTTGCCAAAGCAGCAAATATTACATAAGATGAAATAAATATCAATCGAGAAGCTCGACAAGTTAGAGTAGCTAGTGGCCCTGATCTATAAAAACGATTCAGTAAGGTACTGTTAGAAGCAATCTCAGATGCAAAAAAGGAGAATGATGTGATGGCAAGTCTCGATGACTTGAAATAGCTTATTGGGGAGGTGCTTTCAAGAAGTTAGCGCAGAGTGTGAAAGCTTGAAGTACTATCTATATAATGTAAAAGAGATAGCCTATATTATAATTCATCCAATTGTGTATCTAAAATTTAAATTCTCACTCAATTTTCAATGATTTTGACTAATTTATTACAAAAAATAGTTTTATATTAAAAATTAATAGATAAAAAATATAATGAAAGTCTCTTACTTGCAATAAGGATATTAATCATTGACGGAATCAATCAAACAATATTTTTAAAATGTGGTACCATCTACGATATCCTTATAGTGAATGGCCTCAATCAGCATGATCAAGCAAATTTTGTCAAAAAATTCTTAGAAAAGATGTAAACAAAGCGGTTTAATTTTTCCTGTTATTTTTTTAACAAAATCAAATTGAATTATTTCGTGATTCTGAACTAGTACATGCAATTGCAGCACTAACTTATAAAACACATTTTATCAGGAAAGGAGTAACTAACAGATGACTATTTCATCCGAATAGTCTTAACCGTAGAATCATAAATAATAACATAATTAACTTGAAGAACCTTTCAAACTTAGTATTCAAGCTAAAAGAAAAAAATACTTAAAAATGAAAAGAAATAGGATATTTCGTAGTATACTAAAGAAATTTAACAGAACAATGATACAATTATCAAGATACTTGATATTTTGAAGCAAAATACAGAAGAACAAACGATTGCATTAACGGATAGTCCCTTCGAAGAAGTAACGTATAACATGAAAAAACATCTGATGAGGATGTAAAATCCTAACTCTCTAATCCTCATAACCAAAAGGTAAATTAGAAATATATCATAAATAAAAATATAAATGGTAATTTATAATAATATCCCAAGTTGACTTTAAAATTATTTGTGCAAAAGAAAATATAATCACATGAAGCTATAGTCAAACCTAGACAAAATAATAACTAATGAGGTCAAGTACCTACAAAATTTAGCAAGCAACCTATAAATATTCTAGTTAAAATAATATTAGGTGTTAAATAGGTAGGAGATGGATGAAGAGGAAATGAAGAAATAAGATTTTTAATTAAGATAATTAACAAGTTGATAGCTTACATTCAAACAGTTCAAGTGGTCAAAAATAAAAATCAATCCTTGAATGTTAAAATTATATAATGAACAAAACACCATTATTAAACCAGAAGACACTGATTAATAAAATAGACAGGAAGAAGTCATACAAATGTTTGACAGATCAATAAAGATAGAGATCTAAGAAGAGCCCATCGTAAATAAAAAAAGCAATTCTTGAAGTGAAATCAAAAGATAAATTTAATAGGAAAAAATAGGTCAATACTTAATGAAATACAAGACAGCAATGAGGATGAGGAGAAAATATAAGTGAAAGTCTCACTTACAGAGAGAATGTACACCTGGAAAAGACAGTAAATTTTTAAAAGCGATAAGCATATGTTGATAGTGATAAAATTCAATAAACTAATTACCCTTAAAGTTATAAAAAAGATGGAAAGGTAAATTGCCAAAATCGCATCTTATTAGGAGAAATTTAATGGAAAAAGTTTGATAAAAATGGGTCAAAGAAATAATATATAGCATGACTTGACTAGAAGAAAAAATAAAAGAAGAAAACATGCTTGAAAAGTATTTGAAAAAGGAAAACTAAACTGACTTATTCCGCGAACAGCACATCCTCGAGAGACTGGAGGGCATACTAAAAATAAATCAAGGTATAAAATAATTAAACATAAAAATATGAAATTAAAAAATTGAAAATTACTCAAAAAATGGATTCGAAGACATCATAGAAAATCTAAATACCAAAATATGCTTAAATGAGTTTTATAATAACAAGAAATTTAAAAATAATCTTTCTCCTAACCAGAGAGCTAATGATTATATATATGGTAAAAAAATAAAAAGATACAAGTGTAAAAAAAAGAGGAAGTCAAAGTGGGCAAATGAGGTTCTCCAGATAAATTTGGAGATAATCAAAGAAAATCAACAAAAAAGTTCTTACAGTTATGAAGTTTGGGGGGTACCTGTCTCACACCCCCCACTTTTATTATAGTAAAAATAACATCATAAATTAACTTACAAATAAAAATTGGGTCAAAAATCATAAATTTAATAATTAAAAAACATTTTGGTAACACTTTGAAATAATATGACTTTGAAAAATTTATCGATTTAGCATAAAATTACAAATATAAAAAGTTGATTTATGATAATTTTTTGGTGATTTTTTCCTCCAATAACTTTCACTTCTTAACTTATAATTTCATTTGGATTGAAACTTTGAGTCTAATTAAAATTGAATTAAGATAATATAAAGTGAATAATCAATTATTTGATGAAAAATATTGTTTTGTCACTCCAAATATCAGAATAAATTGTCTTCAAGTTTCAATCCAAATGAAATTATAAGTTAAGAAGTGAAAGTTATTGGAGGAAAAAATCACCAAAAAATTATCATAAATCAACTTTTTATATTTGTAATTTTATGCTAAATCGATAAATTTTTCAAAGTCATATTATTTCAAAGTGTTACCAAAATGTTTTTTAATTATTAAATTTATGATTTTTGACCCAATTTTTATTTGTAAGTTAATTTATGATGTTATTTTTACTATAATAAAAGTGAGGGATGTGAGACAGGTACCACCCGAAGTTTGAATAATTATGAACAACAATATAAAATTTTATGAATTTATAGTTAAGAGTGTGGAGCCATAGCTAACCCTGCTTAATAAACTACCTTAAATTAATCTTAACTTTTAGGTTATAATGTTTTGTAATAAATTTATTAGATATAATAAGTATTAAATTCAAATATTTCTATTTTTTTTAAAAGTAAATGGAATTTGGAGCAAACATATTTTATAAAACTTGAGATAATAAAATAATAGTTAATATCTAAAATTTAAGAGAGATATAAAGTATTTTCCTTGAATTTTAAAGATAAATAATATCAACAACAAAAAATTAAAGAAAATTCATTCAGGTCAGTCTATAAAATTATAGAATATATTTAAATTTTAATAACATGACATCAATCCATATAATTGGTTGAATAATAAATTAATAACGAAGTAATACAAAATTATAAAATACAAAATTATGGAAATTTAGTCTAAAAATCCTGTAAAAATTAAAAATTATTAAGATAATATCTGAATTTAACAAAATTATATTCATCGATATCATGAGCCATTGTGATTCTTTGGTAGCCATATCACAGAAATCTCGGTTTTCTGAGCTTCTCTGCTCTATAAAATTATTCAAATTATTCTCCAATGCCTATAAACCGCTTTGCAAAGTAAACCTTCATAAATAATGATATTAAGATATATATATATATTATATTATTTTTCTTTTTTTTTCCTCCTTTTTTTGATCATTTTTTGCTTTTCTATTATTTAATATTTTTTATTTAGAAATCAGTGTTTTTTTATGTGCACGTAAAAAATGCATTTGACATACATATCTATGTTAAGATAATTTTATGAACATCAATCGTCTATAAAATATATGAGCTACTCTATCGATGAAATTTTGTACCTTTTAAGTCATTCTTCACTATAAGCTTACGAAATGAGCTTTTGAGGATTATTTAATTTAAAGATTTTCTCTTTACTTAATTTTATATATATATTAATTACCTTCCATTATACTGGATTATAATTCTATATGACTGTTTTATTTGTATTTTTTAGCATTATTCATTATTTGACTTTTAATTATTTATCCTTATGATTAAATCATTTTTTGTAGGTTAATTATTTTAATGTAAGTTAAATTTTAAATATTTTTTCCTTGGATTAACAATTTCTATCATGTTTAAAGCGATTTACTTTTTAGTTATTTAACTCAATATTTTTGTCTAAAGTTATTTGATTTAATTAAGTAAATTTTCTTTATTTTCTTTAAAATGGTTATTTAAATATTGTTAAAAAATTAGCATAAAAACAAAATCCATAGTATAATAATATATAGAAACATCTATTTATAAATGACAACTCTTTTGATGTGAATAGATGATAGAATTTATTCAAGTTGTAGAATACCAAAACAAAATGGTTAGAGACTGTAAACAATAAAGATGCACTGTAATTCTCACTACTTGTATGATCTATTCTAATTCAATTGATCGCACTCATTAAATTCTTTATAAAAGTTTTCCTTCCTTTAATTTCCACCACATATTGATTGAGAGCTTTATTCTTGATTTGGACTTTCCAACAAATCAAACATTTGATACTCTAGTTCTTCGATGCACTTATTCTAAAACTATCTCTTAGTATTTGAAAGTCATATAGATTAAAAAATGGAAATTTTAATGCTGAAGTCAAGAGGAGCTCTTTTGACTTCTCCAGTATTAAGGTGCAGCACTGTCTAAGCATTAATCATGGGATACCTGATCTATTATCTAATACCGTATTTAATAAAATTTCTTTAAAATATTATAAAATAATTAATTACATTTCAAAATTAGGCAATTTTTTAACTTTCAGTATTGCAAACTAAGTACGGAGGCAATGAGATAATGGCGTCACTCGATGTACCATACACTATTTCATGAAGGTAAATTTCCGAATCAGATTTCTACTCTGAGGTAGATAAAATAATCAAATAATAAGATTTCCCAAAAAGCCATTGGAATTTCCACAACTGAAGTCTATTTATTTCTTTATCTCAAACTAAAATTCTATTATTTATACTAGCAAATCTCTTGAGGTTGACACATTTTCCCGAATATAGAGTGTAGGGTGCTTTTGCAGATTATCCTTCTATCTAAGTAATTTCAATAAAGATGTATTGAACTTTCTAATAAGGGGCAGATAATCCCTGAACAATGCTCAGGATTCATCTACTAGCTGCTTTGCTATAGATATTCCTATAATCTCATATTTCAAAACTCTAAATGTGACAACTTTGCCTAAGGGGATAGTCTCAAAAATTAAAAGAGCCAATGTTGCTTAATTTTAAGGAAGCAGTGAAATCAAATCTTTCTATCATTAATACTCTTCAAATCCTTGAGTTTATACTTGCAGTCTTAGGTCTAATATAATTGGCACACCAGGTCCTTCTAGCTCTTATTGCACTAAGGGTTACTAGAAAAAATAAGTCCCATGTATTGTTGGGCTAGCTAGTGATGGTCACATAATTGTTTGTTTATATAAAGGCATTAGTGGTATTGACAGCCTTGAGATATTTATGCATTAAATAATAGATTTGCCGTTAGGAAGAGAAATTTTAAATGATAAGTTTGTTCTATCTTTATACTGTAATATGGTGAGAACACCACATACTGGTTTTATGCTATATTATATAAACATTTACATCAGGTTTATTATCAATAATCAACAAGCAAATAAATCTCTGATTATTAATAATAATTCCATTATTTTAATTAAAATCAAACAGCTTCCTTTTCTCAAATTCATATTAATATTTTATGTATAATCATAGTAGTTTTATCTTTCTTTAAATATTTTATAGAATCTTAATCTATTGGTTAATTTTTTAGCTTAGGATTTATAAGAAAATCTTTTTAAAAAAAACTCAAAGAATTTAATCATATAGGTAATATCTAATATAACAATAGCTGTAATTTTATAATGATATTCATAATGAGTATATTTCAGCGATTAATAATGTAATAACAACTTTCTTTCTAAAAAATTAGGAAAAAAATTCTTTTTAAATATGATTTTATTTCACTATTATATATTTTTTAATATATATTAATGTTAATATTGTAGGAATACATTTGAATTTGGAAAATTAATTTAATTAAATTAATAATAAATCAAAATCGTGGCAGTTAAAGTTGGCCAATTTGAACGATCTTGGGCTCATTCGATAGAGAATTTAAAATTAGCTGGACTTTATTATTGGCGGTACTATTTTATCGCATCCCTGGAGCGAGATAACTTCACTTTAATTAAACGCCTCTAAATTCATTAAATTATACCCTCACATTAAAGTCGAGTTATCTCGCTTCAGGGATGCGATAAAATAGTACCGCCAATAATAAAGTCCAGCTAATTTTGAATTCTCTATCGAATGAGCCCAAGATCGTTCAAATTGGCCAACTTTAACTGCCACGATTTTGATTTATTATTAATTTAATTAATTATATTTTCCCAATTTCGAATGTATTCCTACAATATTATTAAACTACTCTTGTAAAGGATTAACTCCTTAATATAGAGTGGACATAATGAAATAAGTATGTTTTAAAAACGTTTCATTAGCTGTAAATTCAACATGCTTTCGATTAATTTGATTAGAGTATAGTGATTGAATCTATGCGAATTAATTATAATTTTAAGCAGAAATTACTAATATTAATATCAAGTCAATTATTAGTTAAATCAATATATTTATATTATTTTATTATAAGAGTCATTATATGTTAAATCTAAAATCAATTTAATAGTAATGCCTAATTAAATCAGAAAAGATAAGATCAGATATAAGCGATTGTTGACTTAACACCAATCCTGGAGAGTGTAAAACCACCAAATAATGCCTTTGATAAACTCAAGAATAAACAGAATAAAAGTTCAAAGAGCTTAGTCAAGGATAGAGACAGAAATAACAAGGGATACAACTGATAAGAGATACGCATAGATCTAAACAGTTGTATTATATTCTCCAGTAAAGAGAGTAAAAAGCACTAGAAAAGTGAAGTAAGTGTCAAGCTTTAATTATATAACGGCAGACTCATTATAATATAAATAATAATAATAATAGATAATTTATGTTATAGCTAATTCAGTTTATTCCGTTTCATTTACTGTAAAATATTATAAACTACTTATGTAACAACTGCTATAACAAGTAAATGTAAACTTAAAAGTATTTTAATTTAAATTGAATTCATGAATACTAACTGAATAAATAAATATAAATGATATTAAGATTATTTATTAATTTGAGGTTAAACTATAAAATTATAAGGTATTTGCTTGATAAATAAAATATATAATAGGCATGCCATTATTGCCAGTTGTACCTACTTTCATATAATTAATATAAATGCTTAAGTAGTAAGTTTCTTGCTAAAAATCATAAAAGTACAAAATACATGAATGAAAACTATTCAAATAAGTGAAGTATTATATATTTAACAAAAAGATTCTTGTCATTTTAATTAATATTCAATTTTTATTAATATGTGTATACTTCCTGATTCGATAAGTTGAATAAATAATCCAAGTCACTTCATAATAAAACTTATGATACAATCAATAATTAATATAGAAATTAATTCAAAAATATTTAATTATTTTAATGCCAACTCCAGATGTAATACCATTAGTATTAATTAAGATATTAGATAAATGGATACACGATAAAATAAAATATCTATTTTAAACATGTTGGCATGATAATCTTCTGGTTGATTTAAATTACTCATTGAGTGAATTTAAGATCTTCTAAGTGGTAGTTTATCCAGTATAAGGTCTATTCTAGGTAAGATTGCTTAGGATAATCTCTAGCTTATAAAAACATTATTATCATAGTTAAATTAAGCTAGTGTTGAAAAAATTAAATCAAAAATCATTTTTTTATCTAAATGGAAATTAGATAGGTTAATATAGAATCTTAGGAATCCTGAACTTAATATATTCATAACTAAATTTCCAAAATACCATCTCATAAGTAAAGAAGTGCCCTTTTAAGTTATAAATTAATTTCATCTAAAAAATGAAGTCAAAAGAAAAATACCGATGAGCAAAAAAAGATATAAATGTATTAGCTTTTAAATAAAAATAATAAATTGAATCTGATAAGAAGTAAATGAAGAATGTGATGACTGAAATCTTCATAAAACAATTTCGTGGAATGGCTTTTCTTTCATTGCTATCGCCATTAGTTAGTTAGTTTTTAGCACATAATTAAAGGGTAAATATCACGATTAATTACTAGGGTAAGTACTTATAACCCTCAAAATACTAAACACAAAATTTATCAAAGATCCGTCTACTCTGAGTCATCCAATCTTTATCTTTCTCTTTTCTCTTCCTGTCCCAAGTCTTAACCTATCGCCAGTTATAACATTGTTTGTTGTCTTCTTTCTCAGTTTTATAATTAATAAAAAATTGATTGGATTCTAAGATCTTGAGTATTACCAATAACCATTTTTCTGATGTCTTAAATTTTTACTTAAAAGCATTTTTTAGTTAGAACAATATTTTATTGATAGTTTAAGTACTTAGAGTCATAAATCTATATAATTTTCTGAAAAACTTAAAGATAAGAGCTCTTAAATTTCTATTTGGCTGTTATTTGAGTTTGTTTCAAGTAATTCCCATTAAATTGATTAACAAATTGGAATAATTTAGTGTTATAGTGTGAAATCAGCCGTTTTAAAAACTAATATTTAATTAAATTATCAAAATTATAAATATCATGCTACAGAAAATAAATAAGTAGTTTGCCTTCTCATTTTTTTATTCTTTAAATGCATAGGCTCAAAGTTTAGTGTTTGAATTTTCTAATTTGATTCTTTAATGATAAGTTGTTTTTTATTAGCGAAATAAATATGAATAAAAAACCTAATATATTTGAAGATATTGAAAATTAGGCAAATATTTTGATAGAATTATTTTATTTTTTATTTAAGTAGTATTTTAACTAATAATAAATATTCATATTCGTCTAATTTTAACTAGTAATCTTTCACAATTTATATATTGCTTAAGTTTAGTGATGCTTATTTTTTAATTGTAGGAGCAAAACCATAATTGATGTTTCATTTACCTACTAAATAACTTTCATGTAAACACATTTATATAAACACAATACTATGGAATAATATGTTAATATTCTAATTAAATACTATCATAGATCAATAGAAAAGTCTTTATACCTGCAGTCTTTCCTTTCGACCTATTGATTTGTAGAATACTCAAAATATTTTCATCTTGTGTAACCAAAGAACCTAATGTGCAACTAAATAGTAAACACGAATATTTTTAAAGTTTTATAAGTTTTATAACTTATCAGAAATGATGAATTACCACTAGAATGAAAAGCTATTTGTTAAACAATCATTCTGTGAAATACTCCAATCGATTTGCAGCAAGCTATACGCACCTATGATCAAAATAAAGCAAAACTTTAAATGAAAAGCATAGGCAAACCATACTGGCATGTTGATAATGAATAAGTTTTATATCATTTCATTAAATAGAACAGACTTTGGCTGACAAAATGTTGAGATTATCAGTGCATTGGATATATTCCAAAGTGGACAGCATTAATAGATTGAAACCTAACAGAAACTTATCTCTGATATATAAAGAAATCTTTAAAGAGCAACATCAATAGTAATAAGAAGACATTCAATATTTAAAATGAGACGCATTAGTCAATCAAATTTGTCTACAATATAAGTGTAATATAATTTAATAAATAAAAATCACAAAGAATAATTAATTTAAATATAAATACTTATTCTTATAAACAGGCATAAACTGTCTGAAGTAGCTAAAGTAATCGTCAACTAATGTAATAATATCTTTTAAAAGAATATCAATTAATGATCCTAATGAATTTATTAGAAAAGAAGAAATAATAACTCCAATAATATTAAGAAAATGCAGTTAAATTCAATAAAGGTGGACAAACTTTAAAATAGCTATTAATAGTTAAATCAAATATAAAATATATAACTATTAATATATAAAATGACATTAACTTAGTTACCTTTTCGGTTTTTTTTTCCTTTTTACATTCCTGGTAATAATTTACTTTTAAGTTTAGAGTGGGTAAAAAGATCCCATTTGTTCCTTATTCCAGTATAGAGTTCAAAGTTCATTAATTAAATTATTTAAAATATACATGATCTGCAATAGCTATGGGGCATTTAGATTACCAGTAAGATTTCTGAAATTTTATAAAATTTATAAAACTTTTTAGCTTTATTAAATGATGAGAACCATAGAGTTAAACATAAGTATGGTTAAAATAAAATTATAAACAAACTCAAAACAATTGTAATTATTAAAAATCAGCAAAACTCTTGTGAATTAAAAGCTTATCTGTAGGTTTCAGAGGTTTACTCTAAGGCATTTTAATTTATTTTTGTTTTCAGCATTTTCAAGAAAGAAAAAAGGGTTACTTCTTTGCATATAAACAACTTTACTGTTTTTGATTTTCAAAGTTACATACTGATTTTTCATTTTTGGCTTATCATTAATAATTAACCTCATGTACATCTTACATACATTATAATAGTAGTGGCCTATAGAAAGATTAAAGAGAGCTGGCGTAAATTTAAAAGTTTGTCAATTTAAATAATAATTTATACATACTAATTAATATAAAACTTTATTAATCTTATCTTAAAACTTAATTGATTATAACGATCTTAGCCTTCCTCAGTATGAATAAGTAGCTCATCTAGCGATTTCAATAGAAAGATTAGTAATCTAAACTTAGATGGTCATTAATAGCATTTGGGTCTGGACATTAACAACTTGTCTAAAATGTATAGTCTGTTATTTTTTTACTTAAAACAATTAAATAAGATAGGTCAACCTACATAAGACACCTCAGTTGAATTAATTTATTTAAAATATTGATGTTATAGTATAGTCAAATTCCTAATATTCAAAGAATATTGTTTAGAATCAGAATTAACTGAATGGACTACAATATCAAATTAATTTAAACAGACATGAAAAGAACAAACTTGGGACTTAATTGGCCCAGAGATCTCATAGTTGCCATATAAAAACAACTTATCACCTATTCAAAGAGATAGACTAACATTCATGAACTTTCACTCAAGATTAATAATTTAATAAATTAATGCATATAAATTTAACAATTAGTGTACGAGAAATAGAACAATATGTTTGTATTAATGCTTATAAAAGTTAGCAAATAATTAAGCATTATTGAATTTTGAATCGGAAATTTATAGTAACATTTTATGATTAAATTCAAAAAAATATACTTATATCATTAAATATATACTATATTTATATTACCTTTTTAGAAAACTATTAAAATAAATTGTATAGTAAAATGTCCCAAATATGTAAAAATCGCTGTTGCTCAATCAAACTATCATTTGCAAAGATTCAGACTTAGAAAGTTCAGTCATTTATTCAGCCTAGTTAAGCAGGAATATCATTTCATCTCGATCCAATACACTAAAATGATGAACTCATTCCAAATATTTTATCAACATAAATTACACTTTTACAAATAAAATTATATATATATACTACTAAGAAAGGCTTACATTTCTTAAAATTGTATGTTTAACTGAAAATATTCCAAATATTATATAATTAATAATACATTGTTAATATTTATAAATAGAATGATTGCAGCAAGTTAATGAACATTTTCCATGATTATTATTGAGTTGAGGGAAATGTCTTCTCAAGTTGTCGATTAAGCATTCTTTCACATATATTACACTGTTGAATTTTCATATCTGCAAATCATTTAATTAATTTAAAAATGTCGAGATATTTATGAGTTCATATATTATTTGTGTAGCTATCAAATATTACCAACCGAATATATTTTATGGAGAGTTACTTGGTACTATCTACTAGTAATGTGCATGCTAAACAAAATATAATATGTTAAATGATTCAATCTTAGTGATGTTAATGAATGAAGAATAAAAACAGTCATTTAATTCATATTTCTATCACGATAGAATTTAAGGCACATTATGAAGTTAATTATATTTTAACCATTATTTTATGGAGCTATTTTCTCTTAAATTTATATTAAAAAAAGCCAATAAATTAAAAACAAAAAGTTAATATGAATTAATCATAAATTCTGCACATATAAATATTTATTAACAATAGCATAATATAATGAGTCGAATATATTATGGCAAAAGACCATCTTCGGATAAAAAATAAAATGATATATGGTTAAATATTCTAATTAACATATGATTTATATATTATTAAATAATAATAGAGTTTGATTAACAAATAAGTAAATACAATTTAAGGAAATCAAACTTTACTATTCATATAAAAAAGGAATTCATAAAAAAATACTTATAATTCCCACTTAACTCGACTCAATACAAATTGGCTTGTATAAACTTATATACCTCTTATTAAAGATAAATTAAACACAGCCAATACGCATATTTCTCTTATCTTTTTTTATTAGAATACGGTACTTACTTCTAGGCTTCAAAACATACCAAGAAGACAAGTTCTCAATAGGCTGCCATAAATTAGGCGATCAACTTCCACATAACTATAGACATAAAAATAAACATTTTCTCGATATGCTCTTAGTGGTTACAAATCTCCAAGGTAGCTTAAAAACTTTCACTTTAGTACAACTACTTATTTTCGACGTCCTGGACAACTCCTATTCAATAGACTCGGACCCTGAACTTTCTAGTACCCCTTTAAAAATCACTTATCATATAACTTTGCTATATTGACTTTCCGAAATTCTGGTCTCATTTCATAAAAAAATTAATTGATAAGTTATACATTTATATATCACTTTGTTAATAAGTAATGCAATGCTCTATCAATAATCCACTGTCATATTCTATGTTTTACTATAGCTTTGAATTTAATATACCATTCTCTCAAATCTCTAACTAATCAAAACTACTCCCAAACATTATTATGAAAAAGGTAGAAGAAAGATATACACAAATTCAGGTAGAAATAAGAGGGAAAACAATCAACAATTTAACCAACTTTTTAAAGAAACATATAGCATAAGACAACAAAAAAAGCCCTAAGTTAGACCCTAAACAAAGATGTAGGTTACCCCTTACCGGACCCATTCTCAATTAAATCCTTTACTTCGTTCTTAAAACTCCATTCTCCATTAATTTTAACTAGTAAGGAATAGTAAGATACAAATAACGATGTCACTCTCACTCTCAGAACATTTTAACAATATATATAATTCCTTAGAAGTTTGGAATAAAATAAGTATTCTCTAGAAAAGAAAATGCCTAATTTCTTATCAAATTAAGAAGACATGTAGAACACATAATCAGGAGAAATGTAGATGGATACTAAGAAGATCAGTAATAATTTATATAATGCTCTATAATGATTACATTAAAGTTTTTATTCATGTAAGACATACACTTTTAAAATTTCAGCTTTTCAGTGAGAATGAAGCATTCTCATAAAATCCACAAAAATAAACAATTTAATTCATTACATAGAAAGTAATGCAGTCGACTGTGATGATAACTTAAAAAGAAAGCCCAAACACAAAAAATAATATGGGAAGATTTCATCATGCTAAATATTACAGAAGTGAAATTTGACTATAAAATAACATAATTCTGAAGTATTTTTAAATGTCTAGTTTCAATTAAATTAATATTTGCCACATGTAAAAGAGCATGATTCTTAACAATTATTATATACTCGGTAGTCATTGAGACCACAATGTGAGATAATTTTTATTATTTATTATTAATTTTATTTACTGATTCTATCTCGCAATAGCATTTGTGAAATAAATTAGAGGAATAATAGAGGAACATACAGGAAACTATTACTTATGCAAATGATGGTAAATTTGAAGATGATTACAATTAGGATAAAGCGTTATTTAGATAAACAGTTTCTAATTACTATTAATTACCTATTAATATATATATAATTAAGAGTAATATTGTTTTAAATTTTGTATTTTAATCATCCGATTGTACCATTCATACTTTTATTTATGTTAATTACCCACAAATATAACATAAGATTTTATCGAATGAATACTAAGTCATTAATTAAATTGAGGTTTATTTGTATTTAAACTAAAAATGTAGCTTCCTTGATTGAGTGCTTCACAGTGGAATAATCTTAATTTTAACGTAAAATCACCTTCAGTAGTTAATCAAGAGCTTACTGCAGTGTTATCTTTAGTCCTCCAAGAAAATGTCAATATTTTTTTATTAGAAGTTATCTAATTATGTTAGAGATGCATTGACTTAGGTAAAATAGAGAATCCTTAACTACCACGAACTATAGCAGCCTCTAATCAAATTAATTCATCTTTATTAAATTTAAGCCTCTTTTCTTACCCATCCAATTACTTAAATCTCATTTAGTATGGATTAAAGCCATCTCATCAATTTATGTCATAGCTGTTCTAAGAATCTGCTGTATCTAAGAGGAAATTAATAGACCATAGTAGAATTTAAAGAAAAAATCCTAATATATACTTTGTAAAAGCAAAATAAATTATTAATTTTACTTTCACTAATGATTTTAAAAATAATACTCTTTTGATAGAAATTATCAAATGAAAAAGTAAGACTCTAACTTATAGAGGAAGGGCTTTCAAAAATAGAGAATGCTTTTCTCAAATAAGCTATCATTTTATCACATGTAAGCCAATAATTTCTTTCATTAAAGAATCTATATTTAAATTGTCGGATTGGAGATATTCTCTTACATATTTCTATCACTAAAATTTGAGGGATAACTTTTAAGCAAAAACATATATTTTCAATTATAATATGTGTTATATAAATTAATTCAGAAATGATAAAGAGGTGTTCCAAACTAAACTAATTGTGCAACCAATTTAAGTAATTTAGATTAAACATATTTAATTGTGTAATACTATGTATTAATAATAAGGGGTATAAATTCCCTTACAATTCTTAATTTGTTCATTAATTATGTCATGAAATTATATCAGATAAAAAGAATTTCAAATTTCCTTTCATTTCTAAATGAAAATTTTTTATCTAAAATATTCTAATTTGAGGAAGTATATCAATTAATGATAATCTATTTTTTAAAAATGCTAAAATGTTAAATTATATCTATTATTTATGCTAATTAAGCTGACTAAAAGCATAAATTAAATAACCTTTTTGATAAGCAATTGATAATTAATTTTATTAGATCTAAATTTATTGTATGACCTTTGAATTATGATTAATTTGAAAACTACTTTTAAATATTATAGTTTATAATTCAAGTTGATTATTGAATTTATCAAATTTAAAATAAGTATTGAGCTTAATAATTCAACAAAATATAAGAATTAAAAATCACCCTACTCAATATAGAAAATTTATGGGTTAAACATAAGATCATCTTTTTCTTCAAAATTAATTGCATGAGTATAATCTCCCAATTATTTAGGTATCATAAAACTGTAAGTATTCAATTAAATACTCATGCATATAAACTGAAAATATTTTTATTTTATTAATCTCTGCATTTTAAATAAACTTTCACGATATATAGGTAGTAGTTAGAATTTATTATAATTTAAAAATTTTTATGGTATAGTAAAAGCATCCTGATTAGCATATTTGTCCATTCAGATATCCAAAAATTCATTAGCAGACAGATCCTACCTAAGATTAGCAGTTCTTAAATACTAAGGCATCAATTAAACGTCATTTTTTCACTATAATTACAAGAATTAATATGTTTAACATAAATTTGGTAACTTTCTTAGGAATATTAAACATCATTCTTTGTTCTATAAAAACGTAAATGTTATTATTATAGCAGTAACTGAGTATCTAATTGGTTTTATCATTTGCACAAAATAGGATAATGCGGCACCATATTTGTAGTTCTTACGATTACTCTTCCGAATACAAGATCATGGAAAACTTCTTTAGCGGAACATCAATAGTGTCAGTTCACATAACCATTCAAGATTTAAGTTCTTGAATTTACTAATTTCATATGGACGGGGTATAAAGCAAATATTAATAGGATTTAGTAGATTTGAGTGTTACCCCTCGTGATTCTCCCATTATTGTCTAATGTTCAGGTATCTTAGCCTTTTGAGAGAACAAGTAATAAAACCAAATACTTGTCTGAATGGAAGTCTTCTAAGTATTATAAGCTTGGCAGCGAGATTCGCTAAGAATGAAATAACAAGCATTTGACTTTGTTATTCCCACAAGTATCTGGTTTTGTCTATTTTTTTTAGTGTTATTTGAAAACTATATTAAAAAGACCTCTTGGGGTAAAATATTTTATATAATTTTAAGCATTAAATAATACTGCTTTCTTAAATATTTTTCACTATCTCGAGTACATAAGAATTTACTAAATTATTTTTTGATTCAGGAATAAAAAACACACCAAATATACTAGCAACATTTTCAATTTGGAGTTAGCAATAATGAATGTTTTCATTCTTAAATTATGTAGAAAATTATATTTAAGGTATAACAAATTCTAGAATTCTCTATAAATTTTACAATCAATGATTCAAATTATTTAAAAATTAAAATTACTGTATTTAATGAATATGTTCTTTATTAAAGAAATAATCCCAATAATTAATAATAAAAACATATAAATCTTATATAAATTGTTATCTGTAAAAAATAAAATTCACTTACTTAGCATTAAAATTCTAACTAATATAGCATATTGCACAAATTTATTCTAATATAATATTTTATTCTTTGTTCTTAAAAGTATGGGAAACTGTTGTTAATCATAGAGCCTTTGCTATACAATAATATCTTAATTTTTCCATCTTTAATAAGTTGATATATAACTTTAAAGATATTTTTTTAATTTTTCTTTATCGAATGTTATTCAAATGTAAAGGTATGAAAATAAAAATAAAATATAATAGGTACTTTATATTATAATTTACCAAATATGTTCCATCTTATATTAAGTTTAGTCATAATGTTAACTCAAATTATTGTGTTAAGCATAGCAATTAAAAAAACTGCCATGAATAAATTAACATGAGAATTTACAAAGAGTTTTTACTAAAACAAATTCATAGATTTTAATACTGGCAAGAATATAATGTTTTCGCTTGAAATAAAAGATTTATCTATTCGAATTTTGAGCATACCCATCGTGCTTTATCGATTTAAAAGGTTTCCTTGAAATTTCGATCACATTTTAAGTTTTTAGAGACTGTATACTCTTTTATTATGACTTTAACATGAATCAATATAATCTGTCGAGGTCTATAATTTTTGAAGTCACTTGGAATAATAGCTTTTTCTATTCGACATTTGTGCATACACATCGTGCTATATTGATAAGAGAAGTTTCTTTGAGATTCTGTACATATTTTAAGTTTTTAGAGACTGATCTTGTATACTCTTATTTTGAAATTAAATGAATCCATTAATCTGTCGAGGTCTTTAATTTTTTAAGTGTTAGGCAAACCTCGCTTTTTAAATTCGAATTTTGTTCATACACATCGTTCTTAATAGATTTAAGAAAATTCCTTGAGATTTTGTTATATTTTAAGTTTTTAGAGACTGCTCTGTATACTCATTTATTTTAACTTTAACATGAATCAATATAATCTGTCAAGGTCTATAATTTTTGAAGTCGCTGGAAAACATAGCCTTTTCTTTCTACATTTGTGAATACGCATCGTGCTAAATTGATTTAAGAAGTTTCTTTATAATTATGTTCACTTTTAAAGTTTTTTGAGACTACTCTTGTATACTCTAATATTATTACTTGAAAACAAATCAATAAAATCGGTCGATGTATATAATTTTTAAAGTAGCGGGGAAACATATCCTTTTCTATTTATTATTAGTGCATATACATCGTGCTTATTTGATTAAAGAAGGTTTTTTATAATTCTGTTCAATTTAAAAGTATTTAGAGACTACTCTTGTATACTCTTTTATTATTACTTTAAAATAAATTAATCAAATCTGTGGATGTCTATTATTTTTAAAGTCGGCTGGGAAACATATCCTTTTCTATTTATGATTTGTGCATATACATCGTGCTTAATTGATTAAAGAAGGTTTTTTATAATTCTGTTCTATTTTAAAGTATTTTGAGACTACTCTTGTATACTCTTTTATTATTACTTTTAAATAAATTAATCAATCTGTGGATGTCTATTATTTTTAAAGTCGCTGGGAAACATATCCTATTCTATTTATTATTAGTGCATATACATCGTGCTTATTTGATTAAAGAAGGTTTTTTATAATTCTGTTCACTTTAAAAGTTTTTTGAGACTACTCTTGTATACTCTTTTATTTTTACTTTAAAATAAATTCATCAAATCTTTCGATGTCTATTATTTTTAAAGTCGCTGGGAAACATATCCTTTTCTTTTTATTATTTGTGCATATACATCGTGCTTAATTGATTTAAGAAGTTCTTATAAATTCTGTTCACTTTTAAAGATTTAGAGACTACTCTTGTATACTCTTTTATTATTACTTTTAAATAAATTAATCAAATCTGTGGATGTCTATAATTTTTAAAGTCGCTGGGAAACAAAGCCTATTCTATTTATTATATGTGAATACACACCGTGCTTAATTGATTTAAGAAGTTTCTTTATAATTCTGTTCTAATTTATAGTATTTAGAGACTGCTCTTGTATACTCTTTTATTAAAACTTTCAAATAAATTAATAAAATCTATGGATATCTATAATTTTTAAAGTCGCTGGAAAAAATAGCCTTTTCTTTTTATTATTTGTGCATACACACCATGCTTAATTGATTTAAGAAGTTTTTTTATAATTCTGTTCACTTTTAAAGTTTTTTGAGACTACTCTTGTATACTCTTTTATTATTACTTTTAAATAAATTAATCAAATCTGTGGATGTTTATTATTTTTAAAGTCGCTGGGAAACATATCCTTTTCTATTTATTATTTGTGCATATACATCGTGCTTATTTGATTAAAGAAGGTTTTTTATAATTCTGTTCACTTTTAAAGTTTTTTGAGACTACTCTTGTATACTCTTTTATTTTTACTTTGAAATAAATTCATCAAATCTTTCGATGTCTATTATTTTTAAAGTCGCTGGGAAACATATCCTTTTCTTTTTATTATTTGTGCATATACATCGTGCTTAATTGATTTAAGAAGTTTTTTTATAATTCTGTTCTATTTTTTATTATTTAGAGACTACTCTTGTATACTCTTTTATTATTACTTTTAAATAAATTAATCAAATCTGTGGATGTCTATTATTTTTAAAGTCGCTGGGAAACATATCCTATTCTATTTATTATTAGTGCATATACGTTGTGCTTATTTGATTAAAGAAGTTTTTTTATAATTCTGTTCACTTTAAAAGTTTTTTGAGACTACTCTTGTATACTCTTTTATTTTTACTTTAAAATAAATTCATCAAATCTTTCGATGTCTATTATTTTTAAAGTCGCTGGAAACATATCCTTTTCTTTTTATTATTTGTGCATATACATCGTGCTTAATTGATTTAAGAAGTTTTTTTATAATTCTGTTCAATTTTAAAGTATTTAGAGACTACTCTTGTATACTCTTTTATTATTACTTTTAAATAAATTAATCAAATCTGTGGATGTCTATTATTTTTAAAGTCGCTGGGAAACATATCCTATTCTATTTATTATTAGTGCATATACATCGTGCTTATTTGATTAAAGAAGGTTTTTTATAATTCTGTTCACTTTTAAAGTTTTTTGAGACTACTCTTGTATACTCTTTTATTATTACTTTAAAATAAATTAATCAAATCTGTGGATGTTTATTATTTTTAAAGTCGCTGGGAAACATATCCTTTTCTATTTATTATTTGTGCATATACATCGTGCTTATTTGATTAAAGAAGGTTTTTTATAATTCTGTTCACTTTTAAAGTTTTTTGAGACTACTCTTGTATACTCTTTTATTTTTACTTTGAAATAAATTCATCAAATCTTTCGATGTCTATTATTTTTAAAGTCGCTGGGAAACATATCCTTTTCTTTTTATTATTTGTGCATATACATCGTGCTTAATTTATTAAAGAAGTTTTTTTTATAATTCTGTTCTATTTTTTATTATTTAGAGACTGCTCTTGTATACTCATTATTTTAACTTTACCAAGAATGTATATTATCTGTCTAGTTCTTTAATTTTTAAAGTCGCTGGGAAACATATCCTTTTCTATTTATTATTTGTGCATATACATCGTGCTTATTTGATTAAAGAAGTTTTTTATAATTCTGTTCACTTTTAAAGTTTTTTGAGACTACTCTTGTATACTCTTTTATTATTACTTTTAAATAAATTAATCAAATCTGTGGATGTTTATTATTTTTAAAGTCGCTGGGAAACATATCCTTTTCTATTTATTATTTGTGCATATACATCGTGCTTATTTGATTAAAGAAGGTTTTTTATAATTCTGTTCACTTTTAAAGTTTTTTGAGACTACTCTTGTATACTCTTTTATTTTTACTTTGAAATAAATTCATCAAATCTTTCGATGTCTATTATTTTTAAAGTCGCTGGGAAACATATCCTTTTCTTTTTATTATTTGTGCATATACATCGTGCTTAATTGATTAAGAGTTTATTTATAATTCTGTTCTTATTTTATTTTTTAGAGACTGCTCTTGTATACTCATTATTTTAATTTTAACAAGAATGAATATAATCTGTCAAGGTCTTTAATTTTTAAGTCGTAGGGAAACCTAACTTTTTTAATTCGACAATATTGCATACACATCGTGCTTAATTGATTTAAGAAGTTTCTTTATAATTCTGTTCTATATTTTATTTTTTAGAGACTGCTCTTGTATACTCATTATTTTAATTTTAACAAGAATGAATATAATCTGTCAAGGTCTTTAATTTTTAAGTCGTAGGGAAACCTAACTTTTTTAATTCGACAATATTGCATACGCATTGTGCTTAATTGATTTAAGAAGTTTCTTTATAATTCTGTTCTATATTTTATTTTTTAGAGACTGCTCTTGTATACTTATTATTTTAACTTTAACAAGAATGAATATAATCTGTCAAGGTCCTTAATTTTTATAGTCACTGGGAAACATATACTTTTCTTTTTATTATTTATGCATACGCATCGTTCTTAGTTGATTTAATAAGTTTTCTTGAATTTTGATAACATTTTAAGTTTTTAATGACTGATCTTGTTTACTTTTTTATTTTGACTTGAACATGAATCCATATAATTGGTCGATGTCTATAATTTTTGAAGTCACTGGGAAACAAATACTTTTCTTTTTATAATTTATGCATACGCATTGTGCTTAATTGATTTAAGAAGTTTCTTTATAATTCTGTTCTATATTTTATTTTTTAGAGACTGCTCTTGTATACTTATTATTTTAACTTTAACAAGAATGAATATAATCTGTCAAGGTCCTTAATTTTTATAGTCACTGGGAAACATATACTTTTCTTTTTATTATTTATGCATACGCATCGTTCTTAGTTGATTTAATAAGTTTTCTTGAATTTTGATAACATTTTAAGTTTTTAATGACTGATCTTGTTTACTTTTTTATTTTGACTTGAACATGAATCCATATAATTGGTCGATGTCTATAATTTTTGAAGTCACTGGGAAACAATAACCTTTTCTTTTTATTATTTGTGCATACGCATCGTGCTTTATTGATATAAGAAGTTTCTTTATAATTCTGTTCTATTTTTTATTTTTTAGAGACTGATCTTGTATAATCATTATTTTAACTTTAACAAGAATGAATAAATCTTTACAGCTCTTTAATTTTTTTAAGTCGTAAGGAAAACCTAACTTTTATAATTCGACAATATTGCATACTAATGGTTCTTAGTTGATTTAATAAGTTTTCTTGAAATTTGATAACATTTTAAGTTTTTAATGACTGATCTT
>ARYC01006162.1:0-31372 GCA_000711775.1 Oxytricha trifallax
ATTTAAACATTAAACCCCTACATAAACCCAATTAAAACCCTAATAAAGTATGCACTAATAGTCTACTTTTATCAATCAAAAACTCAATCAAACTACTGAAAGGGTTTTGGGGTTTTGAATGTTTAGACATCAAAATTAAATATTCTTAGAAATTTCTAGGCAATATTAATTACTCCAGAAATTTATTAAACGAACCAACTTGGCTTACCACAGAGAACTTAAATAATGAATTTCTTGCCAGACCCATAACAGCATTTCTAGGACGATTTTGAAGACTACCTTGTCCTCCAAAAATCTTGCAATATTCTAACAACCCGATAAGTAAGCAAGCCATTTTTAATCCCTGAGCATTTGCTCTTCAGACTCAATGATTGAATGTCTATAGGCGTTGTCAAACTCTGATTATGGATGACTATGAGTATTACAAATAACCTGTGCTCACAAAAAAACCCCAATAGCCTAAGGCTTATTTTAATTAGGACGTTCAATATTTTCGAAACAACTCAATTAAATAGATGCCATGTCGATTATGGCTACTCTTGAAAACCGCACCTGTTGAGTTGAAGTAAACTATTTCACTGTTAATAAATGATGAACGACTCCATTAGTTGGAAATCCCAAAGTATAAGCGATGAAAATTGAAAGTATATTTATAAATGAGCAATAATGACAAGATTTTGGAAAGTATTGAATTTGAAGATAAATAAGTGCTTTCAATTAAATTAAGGAAATTAATCAGGACTCAATCGAACTGTATAAAATTAAATGCAAAATAGCATCTAAAAAAATTAATAAATGGATGCTTGTCAATACGATAGACCATAATAAGCGCATCTGGACTTGCAATTAATAGTAATTATAGTTTATTCTTTTGAGGTCGAAGTATCCTAACTCGATTGAATATGTCCCGATTAGTTCTTATTGGCTTATAGACGAGGAATTTAAGCAAATTTTAAAGAGCTTTTTAGAATGAATTTTCAATCCAAGAGTAGTCCAAGGAAGAGTAATGCGATGCTAATGCGGCAATGAGCAAAGACACCCTATAAGAAATTTGTAAATATCGTTAAAGCTATACAGTACTTTTTATTGGTAAACTTGAATTTTGAAGCTTATTTCTAGCTTTTTATAAATGAAATGAGGGTTTCTATTGGGGTAAGATCGAACTAATAAGGCCACAGGAAAGCAACAGGAATTTGAAGAAGTTCAAATTTTGAGCGTAAATATTTAGAGCATGATAAGTAGCGTTATCAAGCATTATTATAGTTTTCAACCTCGAATCAGGATCATTGGAGTCTAACCTTTAAATCAGCAAAAGGATAAAATAATAAACTGTAAGCTATTATTTCGACCTTGATTTAGGGTAAAATATAATTCCTCAGAAGAGTTTATTCCAGGAATAATGCTCACCTGTTTAATTCTTGTATGAGTAGAGGTACAACGTTTCATTCCTCAAAACGTCCAACCTTTTCGAGGGTTCTTTATCCATTAAATGCTGCTCTCGTCGATGTTTATAATGTCAATACCCAATTTCATCAGCTCAATATAATTATTGGTGGCTAGCTATCTTTGCAGTATGGACCTTTCCCCATTAGTACTCTTGTCAACGCTGTAGACTTTTTTATAGGAAAGGCCAACCTTGCTGAGATAACTTAAAGATATCTTTATTCAAAACTAAGTTATCAGAAACTACTAAAGCTGTGCTAGTGTTATAATCTCTCTATTGCTGGGAAGAAAATTAATAATTTAACTGTAAAGAGATTCAGGAAGTCTTGACTTAACTAATTTCTTGCTGTTAGAAGTTTGGCCACCTCTTTCTCGATGAATTTTCAAAGACTCATTGACCATATACCTCGTAACTTTCAATCATCGTTAAATTTTAGTCTAAGAGTAAGACTCCTTGTAATAGAGCTAAATAATATTGTTTTACTAATCATTTTAAAATGTTGGAACTGTATGATCTTTAATTGAATCTAGGCAAAGCTAAGGACTGGTTTTAATTTGAAATACATAGCCTATCTATCATCTTCTCAAGAGTTTCAGCATTCTAGCCTTGAATAACGTACTTAGCATCCAGAAATTCCTTTACTTCTCTATCTAGATCTTCTTCGTTGTAATTAATACCTTATTTTATCAGTACGAATTATATATGGAGTCTACAGCACTAATTAAATGTTTCAATCAAAGAACTTCTAGTTAGCAAACCTAAATACAAATTTGAATCCCCACCCAACTCCATATGAGCTCTAGGATCGTACCTTTTATCACTATAGTTTGAGACTCTCTAAAAATTAGATGCCCCCTTCTCAATTTCTTCAATATCCTATACAGTCCATTTCATTATTGAAATTCAAGAAGGGTCAATAGCCTTATTGGATAGGAGTTCAGTAGAGACTTAGATGCAATTTATTTTAAAGAGGTTCAATAATTGAGCTACTCTGCTCCTCGCCTTCCTCTATGTCAGATTCACTACTATCTCCTTATTCTATCTTCTTGAAGAATCTATATAAGGTAGTTTATTTTTAATTGATTCTCTGTGAGTTTTACATTTCTCTGCTAAAGTTATTTATATTGAGAGAGAGCGAGAGGATTCTTCTATACAGTAATGCTTTTTTAGATAGAATATTTGGGGTTTCCCTATTTAATATATATATATATAATGCTTATAATTAATTAATATGAAGTTTATTAATTAAAAAGACCCTCAATTAACTACTACTAAAAAGTGCAACAAATAAGAATGCAGAATCAACTTGCAACCGTGAATGTCCACTAAGTCCAAGAAAAAATAGGGAGCAAGAAAGAGCTCCATGAATTTTTGTAGAAGAAATGTGGGGCATACCTTCCCAAGATTGGATATTGCAATATAATTCCTTGATAGCATACTGAATGGAGAGAAAGAAGTAAGTCAAAGGTATATTAATTATTTTAGTAATTAAAGAGGATCGAAATTATGGTGGCCGCTGTTCCTCAAATAGAAGGACTCACTGCTGACGACTTTCTAGATTACGCCAAGAATAAGCCATTGCTCCTCTCCTACCTGCCAGATTAGAGCGACTAGCTCCATCTGGACAAGAAGCGGATATGCGATATAGAATAATATTAAGTTTATACATGCTGACGAGGCTGTGTTTACCTTCAACACTTTCATCTATAAATTTTGTATGAGAGGCATAGTAATATAGAAGTAAATGACTAGAAAGTAAAGATATAAACAATGGTAATTCTTGGAGGAATTAGTGAGGATACTAGTTTAGAAACTTATGTTATTCATCCTCGATCTTTAAGACGGAGCAGTGTATAAAGTTTTTAGAACAGCTGAGAGAGAAGTACCCTGAATAAGAGATTATACTTTTCGTTGATAATCTTTCTGTTCATAAGACTAAAGAACAAGGAAGAGTTATGAACAACTTAGAATAACGCCAGTGTTCAACGTACCTTACAGTCCATAGTTTAATGGAATTGAGTTCTACTGGGGAATATTAAAAAGTCATTACAAGAAACTGCTGCTATACCACTTGATGTATGACATACCTATCGATACAGTAGACTTTATTAAAAGCTCAGCAAAGAGAGTAGATAATTAATCGGTTTAAAAGTGTGTGAAAGAAGGGAGAGTGAATGTATATAAATAAGTTTTGTAGTTAAGTTAATGATCATATAAGTCACATTAAAAATTCTTTAGAGGGAGCTGGCTTCTCTTTCTTTTCTTCTATTTCTTGCTTCCCTCCTCATAAGTTTCTTCTATTGCTGCCAGCTCCAGCATCTATGTTCACTGAATCTGGAGACTAAATATTTGAATAAAGTCTCTTGCTAACTTCATACTTTGTCTGCGACTTTCGCTCTCTGTGAAGCTTGCTCTATTCTTCATCAAGAAGATGCCAGTACCAGATTTTTATAAAGAGTTAAACTACAAATCTTACTTGAAATATAAGGATGCTTTTGCAGCTCTGATAGCCAGCTCTCACTTATCTTGATCCCTTGTTTATCCTTATCTTCTGAAGAGATGCTGTACCTTTTCTTATGAGATTCTTGAATTATTTCTTTCAAGTAATCAACTTTAATTGCTGCAAGTTTGCCAAAGAAATAGTTTCTTTCAGGCAGTTTATTTGACAACTGCTCTTTAGTAAGCTGGTACTGTGAAACCTCTGGGTCGTTCATAGCATCAACATATAAGTTAGTCACTGAAATCTCTGGACAGTTTGGAATCATAATTTATTCTCTGTAATATATAATAATTTAATAACTCTAACAATTATAATAACTATACTATGAAGTCCATCACAAGTCAGTTCTACAAGAACAAGGTCTATAAGTATGTGTTATTGTTACGTTATGGCAATACAAATCCTAAAAAAGACTCAATTCTCATTCATACTATAAAAGATATCTTAAAGATACTAAGAGTTTCAAGAAGTTTTGTCAGATAGGTGTGCTCTATACAAAAAGTAAAGGATAATTAAAATATGAGAGAGAAAAATTAATAAAAGCAAAAGCTAGCAATAGACCACTTAAACTATATAATAAGCTAGTAAACTTTGGATGAATAATAAGGGTTCTCTCTCCATACCAGGGCTATGTTTTTTCACAGAAAGTTTCCAGAATTTATAATTACCCCTTCCTAACTATAGTACATTTACAAGAAAAACAAGATCAAATACAAAGTTATGCGAAGCACTAAAAGTCTCAATACTGCAAAAATTTAAACAATTCAATTAAAAAGGTGTGAGAGATTTGCTTCGCTTATAGAGTAGGTTGCTAAAAATAAAAAAATCATATACATTGATGAAATAATCTTTAGACCATATCAGCTTTAGCAGTGCTCATGGGCAAGAAAAAATGAAAATTAAAAGCTTCAAAAGATTGGTTTAAAACTTAGAACTTTCGCAGCAATAGTAGGAATAAGTAAGGACTCCGGGTTGGAGGGCTACTTTATCAAACCTAAATCTATCAACTCAGTAGAGACTGCTTAAATAATTGAATATCTACATATATAGAACGAAAGTAAAGACGTTGTAATTTTCTGGGACAATTTAAGGGGACACCACTCTAGATTGGTATAGAGTAAAATCAATTCATATAATTGGGTTTGCCTTTTTAATGCTCCATACTCTCCCGAGTTCCACTGTATAGAGGAAGTATTTTCAATTATCAAGAAATCTTATAAATAGGAGATAATAGCAAACGACTTTAAAATTAGTGAAACAAAGCACATAAATATAATAAAACATTCATTAGAGAGTGTATAAGTAGAAGCAATTAGAAGAATTATAATAAGGCATTTGGATAAGTTGAAAAACTATGTAGATTATAATTACTTTTATCTATTAGCTCATTTATTTCTCATCATGGTATCTAAATTTTCATTCTATGAAATCATTTTCTGGCACTCTCCCAAACTTAGATTCTTGAGTCATGATAGCGTCTCTTAGCTATTCACTGGGGCTCTTTTGCTTTAAATGTCAGTCTTGTAATCAGAAAATGATGCCGAGATCTCATGATGCTCTCTCTTTTTTTCTGCTATTAATATAGTATATTCAAAATGGGGAAATTGTAATTTTTAAATATAAATTTAAATTTAATAAATTAAAACAGCCACTAATTTGCTTGAGGTTTAAATAGAATTTGATTTAGTAAGTATACAAAAATGTCTGTAAGAAATGGCCGTTACTATGCACCAACTTCAATAAAAAGTTGGAAAGTTCGAATCCTGCTTTGGAATTTCTTTTATTTTGAGTTCCAATATTATTTTGAACTTATTTTAAAACAAAAATAAAAGAAATTCCAAAGCAGGATTCGAACTTTCCAACTTTTTATTGAAGTTGGTGCATAGTAACGGCCATTTCTTACAGACATTTTTGTATACTTACTAAATCAAATTCTATTTAAACCTCAAGCAAATTAGTGGCTGTTTTAATTTATTAAATTTAAATTTATATTTAAAAATTACAATTTCCCCATTTTGAATATACTATATTAATAACGAGGCTTTGACTTTAGTTTAAGCATGGAGAGTGCCTGCCGTTTGACTCTAAATAATTAATTTTATATATTTTTATCTTACTTGAAAAAAATGGTTCCATTTGCAATTATCTATAGACTTCATCTTAAATGAAAATCTTTTCTTTTTCTTCTTCTTATTTGTTGCTTATATTCCTTATTCTAAATTCATGCTTAATTAGTTTATGATAAGTAATTGGTATGTAGGGTACTGAGCACCCCATATAAATATTTTCTGTCAGGTAGTACTGTATAGTCAGAATAATAATTCATATACTTCATTATTTCCTCATCTTCCTGAATCTGTTTGAATATATTTTGACCGAAAGTTCTTCGTAGTATGGAACATTGAGCTGCACAACTTCACCTGATTTTAAGAGTAGCTTGTCACCTGCTAAGAAGTCTTTGATATATCTTATGGTGACATGCTCATCGTTTGGTAAAAAGTAACCCCCTATAAAGTTTAATACATTAGTCTTACAATTAAATCGCAGGAAATTAATCCAATCATTTTTGGACCTAAATTTGCTTTAAAACTCCCTGACATTATAGCTATGGACATCCCGACTTTCCATGCACTATAAATATATAAAGAATTATATAAGTCTATAAAAGTAGACTTTAAAATTTCTGATCTTAAGTTTGAATCATGAATAAAATTTATTATACTTTAACGAATTTCATGCCAGCGAAGTCTAGATATATATCAGTCAGAAAACTATAATTGATGATTAAAAAGTCACAAATTCATATTAAAAAGTCTTCATATGGAAGAATAATAAAAAAATAAATATTAAAAGATTAATTTGAAATTAATATAAACAAACATGAAGTCTCCCAGCACCATATAGTAAAGCAAATTTAATTGAAATAATTATAATTACAGTTATGTAATTTTTTTCATGCTAAAATTATACAAACTATACTTTTTGAAATAACGTCTTTTACTCTATATAAAATAAGTCCAATTTATCAACTCAATAGTTTAATTAGTATTTTACAGACCTTTCTATATCATACAACCAAAGTAAGATAGCAACTTGGGTTCCTATTAATATAATTACTTTAACGGAGAGGCAACTTAGTTTAGAAGAACCAATAATTTAAGGATTAACTCAATGGAAAATTAATTAAATCGAAAGATGTTTGTCACAATAAGCTGAAAAAATATTTAAGATTTAAAGCCACTTCAATAAATAGGTATTAGTAGAAAAAACTCAAATCTCATCAATATAATCACTTAAAGTTAGTTTATTAAACTCCTTTATGTGAAAGCTTGTTTGAGTTTGTAACTTATAATCAATTATCTCACATTAATCAGGAGCCATCAGTAATATATTATTTTAAAGTCGTACAATTCATCTAAATGATTGTCATTATGTAATGAGCTTTATAATATAATTTTATAGCTCACACGAAATGATTGCCTATGCTATTATATTTGATTTTAAAGTGTCTATATTACCAAGTCAGCTTGAATTTTGTGAATTAATTTTCTCCAAAGTTTGTTTTGATTTATATCAAGTTAACATTATAATTACTGTTAAAATGATTTTTCATTGCTTACAAATTTTAATTGTAATTATAAATTAAGTAAAAACTCTAACAAACTCTAACAAAGACTAATAAAATTTAACAAATTAACTTATTATAGTAACATTCTTATAGTAAGAAATAAAAAATAATTTTATGGATTATTTTTAAACTCTAACAAAGTTAACAAACAGTAACACTTTGTTATATAAATTACTTTAATTAAAACTTCAGATTAATCTATACATAAATATAATTAAGAATCACTTTAGAGTTATTTTTAAAATTGCAAATTAATCTCTTGCTCACAATCATTTTTCCCAGATTCTAGTACACAATATCTATTAGACTTTACATTTAATTGTAATATGTATTACTATTTATTTATGAATACCATAAAAGGGGATTTTTTCACCAGTAGGTGGTGAAATTTTCCCCATAATTAAAAAGTAAAAATATTGAAAAAAATTTACTCAGTAAACCTTGAATGGCATATGAAATGATGAAATTTGGCTTACTTAACTTTTGAATAAAATTTTTGAAATTTGCCTTAATGATAGTTTGACTTATAAATTTGTCATCTAAAAAAGAACACAAATAACAAAATTAAATGATAAGAATATTTGATTTAAAAATTTTATAATAAAAAAATATTATACTGATTTTCTCTTGAGTAAACTTAAGAGATTTAATTTCTATCTAAAATTAATCTTTTATATATTAAAAGATTTTGGATGAAATTAATTTGATTTAGCTCTAAATAATTTCATTTTATTTGTAATAATTAATTAATTATAATAAAGAAAATTGGTTTTGTTATATTCTAAAATTTCAATATCTGTAATTTATTAGAATAGCTATACTTTATAATTAAGACTTATAATTACTGAAGTTACTAAGTTTATTAAGATAAAACTATGATTATATTTAAGTTCAAAGTGATTTTTATGATAAAATAAAAAACAAATATTTTCAATAAAAATTCAAAAATTAAAGGACACTATACTACTTATAGATATTGCATAAAAAGTCAATATAAATGCATTAAAACTAAGAGAAATTAATTTTTCTCATATAATATGATTTCAAAAAAATCAAAAAATTTTGCATGTGTTTAATTAGATTGATGGTAGAAACACAATCTGTAAAATTAGAAGTTAATTAAACATTGATTTTAGAATTTATAAAGTGTGGTTATCTTTAAGGTAAAAATATTTTATGATATTTATATATGAAGAGTTAATTGGGATTCGAATACGAAAATACAGACAAATTAATGATAATTATACATTAAAATTAAATTTTGTTAGAGTTTGTTAGAGTTATTGGCAAAGAAATGAATGTTTTCTTTTATTTAATATTATTTGTTCTTATACCTAATAGATAAACTTACCTCTATTTTAACATAAAAAATATCAAAGAATCTTCAATAAAACTATACTTATCTAGAGGATCATTAGCTTAATTATCTAGTTTTTTTAAAACTGGTTCCCTTAAAAATATTAAGAAAAATACTTTAAAAATTACTTTGAAATTATCTTAAATAATAAACTTTTTATAGTACTTGATGATAACTATAACTTATATCTGAAACTGATAAAATCTTGTAATTTATTTAATATTAGATAGAAATAAATTTGAATCAATTCATGATATTCTCTAATTTCCACTTATTTAATCTCTATGGGGTTTTGGGGTTTATTATAATTAATCTAGAATCTTTAAGCAGTCATTCACTTCTATAGTATGGCTCTCATTCTAGAACATGATAGAATATATTCAACATACTAATAATTTTATAATAATTCTAATACTTTGATTATATAACTTGAGTATTAATAATATTATTAATAATTATTAAGGATAGAAAAAATGAGAACTTTTTGCAGTGATGGCAAGAGAAAACCCTTAAACCCTTCTCATAATTTTCCAGCCAAAGTTTTACTCCAAAATATTGCCACCTAAGTTTTTACTCAGTTAAATATTCAAATAATATTTAGAAAAGAAAAAAATTCTATCATAACTCAGAATAGATTAGAAATAATAAACCAAAAAATCACTATGCATAAGAAAGAATAGAAATAGATTATTTGTACTGTGCTAAAGTATACCTGTAACTACTGCGTTGTTCCAACCTCCCATGATAGTCTAAATGCGTTGGAAGTTCATCAGTCAAATTATCACAGAGAAATTCATTAGACAATGAGGAAAGATGAAAAGCTAAAAAATCGCACCTGCTCTTAATGCTTTGAAACTTTTGGTAGGCATTCAACTGCGATAGACATGAGAAAAGATGCAAACTCAAGCAAAATAAAACCAAAGTTATTGAAAAGAAGAAAGTTGATAAATTAAAAAATTATTTTTCAGAGGGACCAGCTAGGGTTTTACTTGACATCTCAAAAGGCTACAAGCATGTAGCTATACAATAGAAAGTTAAGGAAATAACTTACAAAATATTTACTGACCCGGTATTATTTGAAGGCGACGTCAAGGAACTTAAAATATGGGAAGATATAGCAAAAGATGCTATGCAAAGATATAAAGGACTTTATGAGATGGTACTGATGGACCCTCCTTGGAGAATTAAGAAAAAGCTTCCTAACGAGACAATGTTAGATGAAGAAATTCTGAATATGCCAATTGAGCTGGTTCAAGAGAGAGGAGAGGTATAGTAATTATTTGGTACGTCAACTAGAAGAAGGAGGTTGCAAGACAATTTCTAAAGTAACATGGCTATGATGAAGTTGAGAAAGGCGAGTGGATTAAATTGACGAAAAATATGAAACTGCATAAAGGCTCGGGGATGTATACAGCAGATAATAGTATGAGCTTTTTGATTGGGAAAAAAGGCTCTGTTTCAGATATGCTAAATTATCACGTGACTGATAATGTTATCTTTTCAAAGGTAGGCAAGCATTCTGAAAAACCAGAACAGATTTACAATTTTATTCAACAGATGGCACCAGACAGATTAAACCTAGAAATATTTTCAAGACCTCACAATATTAGACCTAACTACACATACCTAGGGAACTAGTTGAAGAAGCAAGAGACATGAACATTTATCAAGTGTGTTTTAGTTTTACAACTTAGTATAAAATAATTAATTAATGAATTTTAATTATTATAATCTATGAATCTCTGCAAACTTTACATCTTAAGTTTTCAATGCTTTCTTCTCTTCCTAGAGTATCGCTATTAGAAATGAAACTTTAGTGCCTTCCATCGTTGGCAGGAACAAATCAACTACATAATAAAGATAAGTTACTATGAGTTCCTTACCTTGCTGGACCAGGTAGAGGTGCAAATCCTCCTTGCTTCTAAATCTTTGAATCAATTCTTGTGCTTGCATTCTTTTCATTGCATCATTCATTGACTCCATCTTGTTTAAAGATCTAAGAAATGATATTATAATTTAAGTTTATTGATTTCAATTATATACCTCTGAAAAACTTACTATTGAATATGGACATCCTATAGGAGGTCAACCTCTAAGAAGGATATGAAGAAGGTTATGAGAACTAGTTTCAAACTTGAGAGATTGATATCAATTTCTATTGTTACAGTACCATATTTTTTAATTTAAATTGGTACGTACTTAATTAGGAGCAGCTCCTAAATCGGTACGTACTGTAATAAACTTATTATTGATAGAAATAATGGTTACTTCCTGACCCATATTTAGAGCTGAATCGTCTTTTAGCACTCATAATTCTTCTCTTATACTCTAAGAACTTCCCTTGAAACTTATAGGCTTGCAAAGCTCTCAGATATAGAGGCAGTTTTATAATTTTAAATTCAAATTTAAATATGAGCGCTAACATTTTAAGAAATCAACAGGAATTCCATCAAACTAAACGAGACTTACCTTTGGCAGCAATAAAAAGTGTGAAAGCTGTGAGATGAACTCTCATAAAGAGCTCTCAGAGCTATCACTTGAGGTCTCTGTAATTAAAATAGAAATTTATAATAGATAATAAATGGCAAACAAGTGCGTGAGAGACAGAGAGGAGGAGAAAGGTAATAAGGAAATTCCTATACAAACTGAAGAAGTTAAAGTCTATTTTTGTGAGTTATGTGAGAGAGATTGAGCGTAGAGAAGCCAAGCCCTCTATATACTTAAATCATGATAAAATATATGGAAAGTATGACTGCTTTGAGTGCCATAAGCAATACTCTCATATAAGAGACTTGAAAAAGCATCTATTAAAAGCTCACAAGAAAGATATAGAAGCTGAGAATCATGAAGTTGAGCTGAAGCTTCTAAACAAAAGAAAAGAGAGGGAATATTCTAAGGTCGTAGTACCTGAATAAGCTAGAGAGTTAGAGTACGTTAAGAAGGCACGCAACAACTGACCTCTGAAATAAAAAAAATTATGATCAAGATTCAATACAAGAAAATACCGGTTCTTGCTTAAATTGACCTAGATACTTCTCTTTAAAGCTACCTAATATTAGAAGACTCCTTTGATAAGAAAGTTATCAATGATCATCAATACGCATACAAGGTGTATCCCTTCAACTATCTCTTAAGTGATGATAAATATTAGATGGAGTTTACAAATGAGTATCAAGTACTCACTCAAGCAAAGTTTAAAGAGTGTAGTTACTTAATCAAGCTAGATGCTGTTCTACTTCCCAAGGATCATGTTGCTTTCAGACTCCCACTCTATGAAATGACCCTCAGAGATTTCATAACAGATTAAAGGAATCATAAGTAACTTGGATAAATTGCAACTCAGACCGTATATGGTATTATATAGCTTCACAAGTTAGGGTTTGTTCACAGAGATTTGAAGCTAGAAAATATAATGATAAACTTTTCACCCAGTAAGAGTAGCAATAATAGATTTCAACAGAGCTTAAAGAGTGGAAGTATCAAGGCTTGGAACTGTAATGGGTACGCAAGGGTACTATCCAGAAAAAGAGGACTGGAGAGATGGTGACTTTTAGTGGGATGTATGGGCATTAGCAGCAATAATAATAGAGTGCGATATGCCTCGCAACGATTACTATTCTACAAGGTGCGAGAAAGATGCTAAGCAAAGAATAAAGTAAATTTATAGACAGAACCAGAGTCTCACAATCAATAAAACAAATGGCAGACTCAATAATAATAAAACCAAACTCAAGATCAGACATATCAATAGAGCAGTTAGAGTTGTGGTTAAGCAAGATAAACTTTAGACCTCAGCCACATGATCCAAAAGTGCATTTTGAGTGATAAAATTAAATACATTTACTAAATATTTCACATTAAAACCTATTAATAACCCCAACCCCTAACAAATTCCATACAAATTAATGCACTTATAAACCTCATTAAGGGGTTTTGGGGTTTTGAATATGAACCGTTTACAATGAGGTGTGAGTGATTTTTCCATCATGAATATGCCATTGTTTAGTCGTTTGGTTAATCTGGAAGCCATTTCTCCTTTGATTGAATTAAATGCTTTAGCCGCTAAATCACAAAATATCTTGGCATGTTTACTCTTTGAAAATAGGCGTTGTAGCAACCTTACGGCTATCTGTGCTTTTAGTAGTACCGTCGATGGCCACTCTAGACTGGGGTAATAGTAAAGGGTTGAAACGAGAAACTTTCCAATTGCTCGAAAAAATATTTACCCCATTAAGATAAAAAATTAAGCTAATTTAGAATTCTTAATACTATTTAACAATAAATTAAATGATATCCTGGGCTGGAAGGGCTTAGAAAATTGGCTTTAATTGTCTTACACGGAGTGAGAGAGACTTGGTAAGTAACGATAAGGATCAGAGATAAGATTTTGGAGTAAGAAAAAAGGATCAATAGAAATATTATTTTGAAGTCGAAAGAAGGAGATCTACAGTCTTATTTAATTGAGAAGAAGGCCTCATTGAATTAAATATTTGAATTTTTGATTTATCAATTCATTCTTAATTCAAAAATTTAGCTTTATATTAATCCTTCGTGCTTCAAAATTTCTTTCGAGTGTTCCTGCTCTAAAATCCTGCTCATCGTCTATAATTTTCAAAGCTGCAAACCTCTCAGTCATAGATTCTATTAGTAGCAAAGTTAATCTCTCCTTAAAACATGATAAAATAAATAGTATTTAACAATTGATAATCTTTGATGAGATAAATTTATTCTGTGTTAATTGTGAGTTTTTGGCTGCTTAATCTATGAATATCATCTTTCATTTCAAATCTTTTCAGTTCTCGCTCTAGTTTGATGGTATTTCTCCCATTATTTAGGCAAGTTTACTCTCTGTAAGTGATTTCACGTCTATTAATTGTACTTCTAATTCTTTTTAGAAATATATCTAATTTGGTGTATTAAATAAACTTGAATTTAGTTAACCAATTCTCTCACATTTTGCATCAATTCAATGTTTGCATTTAGTAGTGATTTATTTAAGGTTAAATTTACTGAGCTCATTTTATCTTCATCATTTATTATTATAAAATAATAAATGTATGAATATTTTGATTGTTATAGATATAAGTTTAGGATTGACTAGATTGCAAATTTTATCTTGCAATATTATCATAATTCATATTTTGAAAAGATCCTCTGCTTCTTGGTTTAACCAAAATATTCATATTTCTCAATATTTAAGGAGGCTTGTCATAATCAGCAGTAGCATTGAAATTCTTGTTAAATTATTAGAAATTGCGGTCTGTAATTGTATAATTTACAATAATTTTAGAATAAATAATTTGTATATACAATTTATTAATGATTCACCTTAACCTTAGTGACCTGAAGTTGTGTAGAGATTATCCTACAATTGAAAAGCTATATATTTTTAAATAAAAAGATAAGTTACATCTTCTACTCATTTGACATATATATATATATATATTAATTTATTAATTTTTAAATAATTCATTTTTCTAATTGAGTTCTATACTTTATTTAAAGAAAATTTGTAAATTATCAAATAAAAATCTAAATTTATAAATTAAACTAATACTATATTATATTTTAACTATATTTATAATTTAAATTATTAAATATAGTATGTTTTATAAATATAAACTGTAATTGTTGCACTTTACTGTTGCTGTAAAAGCCCAGTTGAGCTCTATATACAATCTTATATACTAACCAATTGCATCAATAACAGAACAGATGCCTTTAATAATATTGTTTATTTTTTATTCTGCTCCACTTTAAGTAATTAATCCCCATAATTAAGCTACACTACAGTCACATCTTAAGATAAAACTAGGCCAGACAGCACTTAAAACACCACTGGATATTACTGCATAGCAAGTGAAATAGCAAAAACTCTGGGTAGTTGCACTATAAAATTCAACTACACATTCTACTATTCATACAATACAATTACTACAGCAGTAATTTTATATAAAATATTGCTTTTGGGATAGAGATAGTGAGAGTTATTAATGCTGTTCTGCCAGAGCTATATAGATATCTTCGAGTAGTTTTGGGAAGGGAGATATCATTCAGATGAGTGGGAATGTATGCGTTATCAAAACAGATGATGGAATCAGTGGCATTAAATTACATAGGTACTGCTATAACTGGAACTATAAACTAAAATATAGTATATGCGAGAACTTGTGTAAAGAGTATGTCATAGGCATTTCATTAGTAGTAGTGATGGAATAAGTTGTTACTTTTGCCAATATAATTTGATAAAACAATAAGATTTAATGAAGAGAAGATAAACAATATATTGATAATTAAAGCATTAAAAAAGCTGATGTAATTACCGAAGGTTATATAATTTTATTTAAATTATAAGCATAGTTTAGTAATAAATACGATAGTTTATTATATAATAGATAATTCAATTTGTTTATCTCTGATTTTAATCAATGACTTGTAACTTCCATAAAAGCTTATTATTTAAATATATATAATAATTTAATATTTTAAATGCTACAGCTCTAATGACATCTCTTGAGTTGTCTCCTTTATCTAAGTAGTAAGATTAGCTATTGCTTATTTTAAATTTTTTTAATTTATATATATAATTAAACAATTTAATAGCTTTTTATGTTTGATCTGCTTCTACCTAACAAATTGCTATTGTTTCTCTAATCTCTGTCAGTTTGATATAAAAAGCCTCTCATTTCAAATTTATTCACATCTATTTCCAAAACAGAATCATTTCCATTTTTAAGTTGACTTCTTGTTTGGACATCACTTAATGCTCTATTTAAAAAAATGATCATTTTATGTAAATATAATTGAAAATTGAGAAAAATAAAATAATTTTTATTGAAAGGAACCAACTTTCTATCATCAAAAGTCTTATTCAAATGATCACTTTAATATTATGATTATTAACTATTTGATTGAATATTTTAGTGCAACAGAGTTTTGGGGTATTAGGTAAAAGCACTATTTAAGGAATAATCTTATAAGTTATTATTTATGATAAATATTTATACTTTCAATAAATTTTAAATTCATAAATATCAAAGAATAAAGCAATATTATTATTGATGATATTCCAAAGCTTCTATTTTCTTAATCTCTTGTAATAATCTTATTTCTACTGATTATTTGGACTATTATTTAAATCTTATTGAGATACAATATTAAATCCTCTTTTATTTATTAAACTGAATCTCTCATAGAATATTTAAAATACTAATTACTATAATTAAATTCAAATAAATAAGATATCAAATAAATTATAAAAACATAAAAAACGGCGTCAAATAAGAGAACTTAAATGGAAAGCAAAGTCCAACACCCGGGCTGAAGAAGAAAACTGCCAGTTTACACGGGGGAAGCAGATAACTCGAAACAATAAACACAGAAGTCCATCCAAGATTATATTGAATATTCATATAAAAATCAAACAATCAATCGTCATAACAACCCAAATGTTCAAAGTAAATGTGACAATCATAAATACTTGAACGATTTCTCGATTACGGTGGAGGACAACTTCATTTTATTTAAGCTCAAAGGGAAGCTGAAGGATGGGTCAGAAGGAATTAAAGATTTACCGCACAAAGAGAGTAAATGATGTGATCAGTAAAAAAAGATAGTTACCTGTAGAATAAATAGATTTAAAGATGTGCTTACAAAACGTAAGAGGACGGAACTCCAAATTAAAATAGGATTGAATTCTGAGGAAGATAGAATACTAAAACCCAGACTTTATAGCGCTTGTGGAAACAAGACTGCAAAGGATTATTGAGATGAATAGTTAAGACATAACCTAAATTTAAATAGCAAGAAATGGAGGAGTATTAACTTTGAACAACGGAAGGTACCAAATGAAAACTATTAAAACTCTGAGACAATTTCTGGCGCTACACATGATTTCACTTTATATCCCTGCCATATCAGAACAAGGAAGTCTAATAACTACAAAACAGAGTGATGTTCATGATAAAGTCAATAAAACAGAAATGCAACAAACAGAGGATGATTGTGATGGTAGACTTCATCTTCCATCTAAAAGAGTTTAGCAAGAGGCTAAACAAGGAAGGCCTCAAATAATCCATTCCTGAGGGAGTAGGAACTTACACCAAAGTGAACTAACTTGACTAAATTTTCTCAAACTTAGAAACTATAAAGTGGGAAATGGAATAACAGAGACTAACAGACCATAAACTAATTATGGCGACACTAAAGATAAAATACCAAGATGACGATCTGAAGATGACAGATAAAGAAAGGAGATTAAAGATATCAGACATCAGAAAATAATGCTGGAAAACATTCATTGAGGAAGGAAGATAATTAAAAGAGTAAGACTTAGAATGGCCAGTGAGAAGTTGCTTTGAAGAAAAACTAGAAAAATAGAGTAAAACAAGAAATTTTTATCAATAACCCCCAGATTAGGCAGTTAGGGATAACAGAGATAGAGGCAACAGTACTTGCCAAGACACTAAACAGCAATGGTAAGAAGCGATAAGGAATACGGAGCATTGTTTTGATAGAAATGACCTAAGAGGTTTCTTCTATCTAGTAAAGAGACTCACAAAAAATCAAAAATAAGCCGAACCAATTAAAGGATTAACAATCAATAAGGAGAGAGTCTAACCAGGAGAAGAAACAATAAATAAAATCATAGATTATTACAACAAATTATTTAAGATGACAGAAGTCAAACGGGAGCCCCAACGACGGCAAAAAGATAAGATACGGAGATGACTAATGAAGAAGACTCAATGCAGAGGATCTGCGAAGAAAAGGAAGTCGAGAAATCTATAGGAGAATGTAACTTTAACAAAGCAATTGGATAAGATGGGTTCGATGGGAAATGCTTCTGAAATCAGAAAAACTAAAGAGAACAATAAATCTTAAAATAACAGAGTGGATGAATGCTAGAATATTCCCACAATACCTAAAGGAATGAAGACTGATTTTCCTAACTAAAAATCAAAGAGACTAGTACCCACAAATTAGCAATTCCGGACCAATTGTGGTGAACTCGCACTTAAGTAAAATCATATAAAAGGTAATATTAAATAAAATACAAGAGCAGAACAGTGGACTTCTATAAACGGGTAATTATTAAAAAAGTTTTAAAAAAATTATGAGTACCCACATCAACCTTATTAGACTATTAGATCATATTAAAGAATCGAGAAGGAAAAGCAAGAGCAGGGAAGCCTACCTATTTATCGATTTATAAAAGGCATACGACTCTGTCTGGAAAAACAAACTGATGAATATACAACGAGAAAGAACGAAGTCAAGAATTGACAAATAAATAGTAAAAATTATTTAAGAATTACACAAAAACAACAAAATAGTGTATGATGGAAGATAAATAGAAGCATAAAAAGGTGTGACCCAAGGAAGCAGACTCTCGCCAATTCTGTTTAACATATACCTCCAAGATGCAATCTACTCCCAACAGGAATTACGATCACTGATAAAATAAGGGAAGTTGCTGGCATTCGCAAATGACATTTTAATCAATATTAAGATCAAAACGCATATTAAAAAAGTACTGAATCGCTTCAAAGAGATTGAAATCTCCCATAATCTTAATTTAAATCCTAAAAAGACGTTTTTCATAAGAGACTCAAAAGAGTTTAATGCTGTGGAGGAAATAGAGGGAATCAAACAAGTACGAGAGGTAAAATACTTGGACATGAATATCTGTCTAGATACAAAAACCTTGATAAAGAAAACATGGGATGAGATAAAAAGATCAACAATAATGTATTAAAGTCTCACAAAATCTAATAATCCAACAATATGCGATACAATAATTGTGACTTAAATAAGATCGTTGGTCATCTTCAAATACACCCCACTTGTGGCAACCATAAAGCTGGTAGAAATAGACAAAATTGAGACTCAAGTAAAACGAATAGCTTCTAGACACCTAGAGATATCAACAACAAAATACTTCAGAATGTTTCACAGATGAAAGAAAGAGGAACAAAAGACATAATAGCACAACTAGTTTGGAAGAACATGAACAACTCTAAAGAAAACCTAGACAGATTCATAATACCTAAAAACGCGAAGACACAAATCCAGGTAAATTAATAAAAACTTTAAAAAAGAAAAAAGCTTTTCCTGACGAAGAATGTAATGGATACGATGATGGCAATAAGCTAAGGAAGTACAATAGTAAACTATGGGATGAGCCACTACTGCAATGTCTATAAAACATTTGTTAATACAAACCATATGAAAGAGTGCAACTTAGTGAATCAGGCTGGGGATCCTACAAGATTTAACAAAGTAGTGAGGAACCACAGACTAATTGATCTAGATAAAAAAACTCAAATTGAAGTCATAGCGAATATGATATGGCTGTAAAAGAATCAGAGGACTGGAGCAGCACGGATACTACTATAAAGTGAAGAAGTTATTTAGAATAACTTAAGTCAAAAAAGCAGCAGGTTAATGAAGCGAACATCGATATAGGAACCATATGAACAACCTGAACATTCAAAATGTAAAAGAATAAACTATGATATCTATAAACAGGAAGTTAAGAGTATTATAATGATTGAAATTCTGGAGCAGTAATGAACTACAATATCTCTTTTATATCCAGTGGTAAATTTAAATGCATTTATTTTACCTTAAGAATTTATCTATCTATCTAAATAAGATATCTTATTATTAAATTTCTACTGTGAGTTACGTTTTAATCTCTGATCTAACTTAACTATCTTAACAAATAAAAAATAATTTAATTAATTTTCTCAAAAATGCTTGATATTCCATATCGCTTTTCTCTTTCTTAGGATTTGTTATCATATTCTACAAGTCTTATAGGATCTTTAACTTCCTTTGAAAAAGAATTAAAATATAATCTCATCTAAAGTTATTTATAGTATAAATATTTCATTTATAAAAGATTGTACAGCAATGCTTCTTTTTAGAGAGCAACTGTAAGTTATCTATATAAGTCGACATATGATTTTTAATTATGAGGTTTTATTGGCCTTCACAGTATTTGCTTTTTATGTGTCATTGAATGCAATTTCAAATTAACACCTTCCCATACCATACTCAAGCATATATTAATTTATAAATTAAGTCAATTCCACTTAAAAGCTATCGACTTCGCTTTCACAAAGTAAAATTCTTGGACCATCTTACAAATCATAGATATCACTTCTAAGCTATTTAATTTTACAATTTCATATCTAATATTGATTCCTAATTTATAAAATTTTTTTGACATTTTCATTAAAATTCATGATATTTTCAATTCAAAATTCATGAATAATTTACCACACTAGAATATGAGTTTAGAGAAATTGAATTAAAATTGAATTAAACACTTCTCAACTATCATATTTAACTTTATTCATGTATATATTTATCTATTCATTTATAATAGTAGAATTTAAATAAAGTAATTATAATATTAATTTATAATTAAATTAATGACAATTATAATATATTTGTTACATTTTATATTCTGTCTTTTATTTATATTAGCTAAACTTATTTTTGCAATTATATTTTAATTAAATTATCTTTAAAACAAAAATATTATTACATATATTTTAAAAAGCCTTTATATAACTAAATTTCAAACATTATTTTTATTATAGTATTTTAATTATTCATCAATGTTGTCAAAAATATCATCTTTTTATTAAAATATATATTAATTGTTAATATCATCTCTTGATCACTCTTTTAAGTTTATGTCTACAAAATTGTTTACAAGACTCCACAATAAATTTCAATTTTTGTTCGCATTTAATTTGAATGTTGCAAGGTTGATTCTTAAAAATGTGGAAAATTCAAAGTTATATATTAGGAATTCATTCTAAATTGGGAAATTAAATAAAATTAAATTTATAATTAATTAAATTATTGTCAATTAATGTAGGCAAATTTCAACGATCGTAGGTTCATTCGATAGATAATTTTAATTAGCTGGACATTATTATTGGTGGTTCAATTTTTTCCCTATGATTCAAAAATTTTAAGAATTCAGGTGAAATTATTAATCTACAGATAAAAAATCCTTTAAACAATAAATAGGCATTTAATAAAATTTACCAAAGTCATTTTTTATAATATATAAATAAATAAATTAGAAAGTTTGCTGTTTTGTTTAAAGGGGTGATACTCTTTATTAAATTAAAAGTTTTTAGATTAGACTGTTTTATATATATATATGTAAAAATTAAATTGTTAATATAAGCTTATTAATTAAAATGACAAGGATTAAAGAAAGATCAGAGTTACTTAAGTTGACAAAAGAGCGGATACGTGTATAATTAAACCCGTTTTATTTTATAATCGCTGATTTCAGCGCTAACTCTTAAAACATTGGTTATCATTTATTTGAATTAATCTTTAATCTATGCTTAATTATGAGCTGATAGCCGCCCTAAATAATTTCTGACTCATTCTTAATTTTCTTATTTGACTTATAGTTTGAATTGAGTTTTCAATGATTTAAACGAAGCACCTTTATCTGGTACTAGATAAGTTCATTGTGTCAGTCATGTTATTTTATGACTTATATGACTGGGGTGTATCATCAACATAGTCTGCTTAATTTAAATCTAATTGATCGACTAAGCTTTACATCCAGCAAGAGATAACCACGAGTTTTAATTATTAGTCATGAAAAAGCTTAGATGATTGTTTTTATATGCTAGTCTTCATTAGGACTATAGGCGATGATATCACAATTCACGATGAACATGTATTAAGGCTAGATGTCGACATAGAAGTTTTTGTTAATGTAAGACTGCACAATAATTGATGCCACGCTGTAAGCATTAACCATGGGATTACCTAAGGCAAATTCACCACTTATATGGGAATAAAGTCTCTTAGAATTGTAGGATTTAGTCTTGAGGTTAATCATCAGACTAGCACGCTCAAAGTTTACAATTCTCAAATCTTCAGAGTTCGAATCTACTACAATGTTAAGAATATTCAATCTTCTGTGGACATATCAAGACTATGGATCTCCTGAACTCCATTTATTAACTTTCTTAAGAATGATTAGGTTAACAGTGGATCATAGCACATTCTTTAGTAATCTCCAAAGTTATAAGGGTAGAATGATTAGACTAGTCCTATATGACCAGGGGCTTTGACTAAGTATTTAAGGGAAATCACATTCTTCAATTACTTTTAAGAAGCAAGTTCAAAAGTGGCATATTAATTGCTGAGCTTAATTTGCTAATCTTACTTGTGAAGGAATTGAATTTCGTTATTTAAGTCTGTAAAATTTATCTTTGTAGCAAAGTGTTGCGGAGTGATGTATTCCCAAATCAGCGACTAGGCATCTCTTTTCGACAAGTTATCTTTTTGAAGCAAAAAGAGGTATCATGAAATGGCGATTGATTTCTAAGTGTCTAAGATAGTCGAAACTGAGTTGAGCCACTCCATCCCTATCTCCTAGATTTTAATCGTTAACCTAGGACTTTGGTTTAAATTAATTTCTTGAAGTTTAAGGCTCATTGTAAAGTATGACTATAGTCTCAAGTGACTATGCTTATTGAGTTAGTCTCTCTTTCTCCTCATCAATATCGCTAACTGAAGAAATGATGGATTGAGAGACTTTCCTAGATTAAAACTTTGCCTAATTTCCTTTTTTGTTATTTCCCTCTTTAGCAAGTTAATTAGTAAGTGTCTGGCAATCTTTAGCATTTATATTCAAATTCCTTTTATTTGCGAATACTCTATGGCAAGAATGAAATTAGCACTTTTCTTCATTTATTTTATTTACTTTTTTTCATTTAGGCATTATCGTATTTTGATTAAGTTTTCTTTTCAAACCATAAGTTTGTTAAATTTATGAATTGTCATCTTTCTCGGAATAAGATTACTATGAACTGAACTCAGAGCGCTAAGAATTATCAATTTTTTTGAATAAGTGGATTATAGAAATAATATTCAAAATCTATATATACTAATTACTTGATCACTTTGTTATAATATTTATTTTAGAAATGTTTAAAATTATTGCTTTGTAAAAAAGTGAGGCTAAAGTAAGAAATATTAGCAACTTTTGCCCCACTTTTAATAAATGATAATTAGTGATTATTAAAATTTACTATCTTTCATTAATCTTTTCATTTATTTTTATATTTTGGATTATTAAATCTGTTGATTAAGTTTAAATTATAATGTACTAACTCTTACCTAAATTCTGATTGATATTTATTTAATCAAAAATTCAATTATTTATTATGTCTTAACTATACATTTTTATTAAAATCAGGATTCAATTATCGGTATTAATAATAGAACAGAAAATAATCAAAACTAACTTCCATATTCATTAAAAGATTGCTCTATAATAATTAGTTTGGGATGCCTAACTAATGTCTTTCTTAAAATATAAATTTTAAGTAATTATAAATTATGATGATGAAGAAAATTGTTGAAATGAACAAAATGAAGAAAAATTAATATACTTTTTCTCTATAAAATCATTTATTGACTATCATTAATTTACATAAAACTAATATTGTTAGTGTTTATCATATTTATTAATTGTATGATGTAATCAATGTTATATATTTATTTATACAATTCATTTATTGATCTTAATTTTGATAAATACAATCTTTTAAGCTGCTTTGTCTTATAAGGAAACATAATTAATTCCCTTATTTAATAATTAAGCAAATAATTAATTAAATAATTAATATTACCACAAATTAATTCAAAATAGTCTAATTAAAAATACAATTAATCCAATCAAAATATTTATCAAACATAATTAAAATTTTGACCTATTTTATTTTTTAGAGTCAGATTTGTCTTGATCAAATGCTAACCCCAGAACTTAATTAAACATTATGTAAGTAATACCAGTTTACATATAAACTATTTATTAACAAATAGAGAATTATCATTCAAAATTATTTATCAAAAGTACTTAAATAAATTTACCTAGTCAAATATTTAATTAAGACTAATCATATATCAAAATCAAGTTAGGACTATTTAATAATTAAATTAATAGAATGGATGACTATAGTCTTGAAAAGTTATTTTATTTCGTAAAAAGTGAAGAGCTAGTTAAAGATTTAGATATAAAGACGACATTTATCGCTACATGACTTAGCATCGTAATATAATTATATCAAATTTTATTAATTTTTGTAGTGAACTTATTCCTCCCTAATTACTAATAAATCAGGATTTTTTTCTTAAGATAGATGCTTAATGGGTCGAAAAAGGCATTGAAACAAGACTAGATTCATAGCATGTAATCCCCTTTTTTCAAGAGCTCTCTGTTAAAAATTTGTATAACGATGCTATCTCAGATGACCTAGTCTCCTAATACTTACCATCTTTAGATTAGAATTCAGGCAACTTCCTGAGCAACATTTTTTCTTCTCAATTCTGGGTACTGTTAAAAAAAAGCCGGACTATCTGAAAGCAGTTGTTGATCACACCCATAATCTTCGATATAATGAAGATGCTCAACAGTCGGAGCAAAATGGAATTTAAGTTACTCCAGAGTGGTTTGATGATCTTCTTAAGCACCCCTTTGTTTCAAGTAAGCTTTTATTGAGATAAATTCTTATTGAGAAACCTGGAAAAGCAATATTTTTGATGAAGTAGATAGAGATCAAAACTAAGCAGATAAAAATTCTAAAATAAGTGCTTTTGAATAGCATCAAGACTAATAAGAGTTCGAAGACCACTTTTGCAGGCTCAGGAAAAAAATAAGACTATCACAAAGCGGAAGAGATTGGTAGATGGGACTATGTAAATAATCAATAATCAACAAAGGATTCCAACAAGCAGAACCTAGATATGATGATTCAATGATTAAGCTAAATATAATCATTAAGCTATAAAAATTTCTTATATTCCTTAATTTACTTAATTAATTAATTATTGTCACTTTGTTCACTTGCTCAATTGAACTTCTTATACACTGCTTAACTTTTGATCTTTAATTCCCATTTAATCTCCTAAGCATTTCATTCTTATAACTGTTAAAAAGTAGCTTTAAATTCCGTTATTTTGGGATTAGTGAGGCATAATAAAGATAGGAGTAATCATAAAATCTCTCAAACAATCACGAGTGATCTTTCTTCGATGCACTGAGAGGTTATCCATAAATACAGTTAGTCTTTGATCAGGAAATTTTTATCTGAGCTCAGTCAGATTCATGATTTCGCACTGACCTCTTAAATATTTTATAATGCACCAAGCCCAGTTCGTAAGAGATTCCAGCGAGTAAAGCATAAGTAGTGATATCACATCTTCGATCCTAGAAATACGGATGAGAATAGGTCTTGGCCCATGATCGATTAAGCTGAGTCGATGGAGAGAAAATAGCCTCATCAACAAAGATAATCTTTGCACTTTGTTCAAGTTCACTGATGAGGTTGTTTTCATTATTATTTTTAGGGCAGTTAGCCTCTCAATCGGAATTGAGTCACTTCGCTTGACTAGTTTGATAGTCTTGAACTTGATTCCCTAATTTTTGTTTAGTGTTTATAAAGTTGATGTACTAATTCTCGATTATGGGTACAATTTGTAAAACTTAACGACTCGTTCTCTCAATAAAAGCCCAATCCAATGTTGTAGAGTATCTGATCTAGTGAGATACTCTTGTTAGTTTGGTCTAAGACTACTAAATTTTTAAGGGTTAGTCATTTTTATTAGTCATGAATGAACAATTGCATGACTATATTCTTCGCAGAGTCCTTGGAGCTATTCCTGAAGGTTTAACTTTAAGATTTTGGATCTAAGATTTTTTTAGAGTTAATTTAGAGCTTTTAAATTATTCAATACAGCTTTTAACAGTGAGACATGATTTTTATTGAGAGAAGTTTATGATCTTAATTAAGTTAATTAATAATATAAGAATTAATGTTAAGATTTATGCTATTTGGTAAAGTACTCTATTAAATATATGAATAAAATTATTAAATGCTATTTAATAATTATTAGCTTGAATAGCTGTTTATTGATTTGAAATTAATTTGTCTCCTAAATTCTTATAATTTTTTAATCATAGGGATTGCATCTCTGAAGCGAGATAACTTAACATTAATTAAGCGCTTTTAAATTGGAATAATTATCATCAAATTAAAGGGAAATTATCTCACTTCAGGAATGCGATAAAATTTAACCACCAGTCATAAAGTCCAGCTAATTTTAAATTATCTATCGAATGATCCTAAGATCGTTTAAATTGGAATTGGCTTACTTTAATGACAATGATTTAATTAATTATAAATATAATTTGATTTAATCTACCATTTAAGAATGATTTCCTACAATATTTTAAAAGTTATTGAAGTTGAACTAATGAATGAGAGTAAAAGATACTTTTTATAATTGATACTAATAGTTAAAAATATAATATCCACTTATCTAAATGAATTCATTTTTTTATTGAAAAAACTTAAGTAGCTCTCGGTTTTTACAATACTATCATGCTATAACAAATATCAATTTGAATTTGTCGTTGCTGTTTAAGTATATATTTATCACTTGAAATAATTGTTTTTGCTAGTTATGAGCTCGCTGTTGCCCTTACTCCTCCTGTTAATATGAGATTTAAATTTTCACTAAAGGTTTTACATTAATTTTAGCTAGGAATAAAATTGGGAAAATCTATAACAGTTTAAACAAAGAGAGATTAATAGTAATCATTTTATGAATTATTCATTTAAATATCGGTAAACATTTTGCTGCTCTAGCAGTTTTTGTCTTATTTCCAAATATTATATCATAACAAGTTCAGGATTTCAAAATTCTTTATGACAGGTTTGCTTACGAAATTCAGCAGTTTAGGCTTAATAGAATAACTATCCATTTTCAGGTACAATTAGCAGAAGTCTATATAGAATTGAGATAGTGTCACAAGCAAAGAAGTTAAAATTACAAGCAACTACAAAGATTGAATTGAAAGTTTTAATCTGCAATACCTGAAAAAAAAGATCTACAAACTCAATGGAGTTATTTCTTAAATATAACAGAAATGTATTTTATTCTTATACCGTTTCATTAATTTTTACTCCTAAAATTTTTAAGTGAATAAAAATTAAAGTACCAATTCACTTGTTTTAAATAGAATTATCATCAAATCACTTCATTGTAAAACATTAAAATTATTAAATAATTATTACAGATGTATAGGTAGAGATATTTTTTGATAATTATTATAGTTTTCTACTTTATTAGGATAAATGCAAATTTAAAATGAGTAATTTATAATTTTTTGGTAATTTGTTTCAGGTAATAAAAACGTAATGAGTGGCCGTTTGAAAAATAAAGTGTTATATATTGATATATTCTGTTCGTTTATTAGTATCTCCTATAATTTAATCACCCTACTAAATGAAAAACATTACTTGATGATGATAATAAACATTTTATTCGCTGATTGTTAAGCACCACTCATCTTCAGGTAGTTTGATGTTCAAATAAAGTTTTTAGTATGTGATTCTTTATAATTCAAATAATTCATCACTAGCTTTCTCGAATTTAAATGCGGTTTAATAGGATTTTATCACTTAAAGATTTTCTATCTTCCCATCTTCATTTGGTTTAGTGAATGTGCTGATTTGCAAAAGTATCTTCAAGATATCTCTAAGGAAGCCTTTAGCTGATATTATTTTAAGCTATTGGTCAGAAGTCTCAACTGTTATTGAAATCTTGGTGACATTAAGACTCTTAAAGCAAGCATGTATATAAGAAAAACAATAAATATCGATTGAAAGAAACTTGTTAAAATTGAAAAATTAATAGGAAATGCATAATAATATAAATTATCTTCTATTTTAAATTTTAATCTCATCAAGCCATGCATTCCTTTTTGTTACTTTTGTGTAAGATAAGTTATGCTTCATAAAATTAAATTAATGTATGGAATGGGATTATCAAAGATTGATAGTCTCAAGACATTTATGAATCCACACTTTTATTTTTTTATTAAATTTGATTACATTGCTGACATTTTTAATTAATGATAATTTTCAATGCCTTTGCAAACTTTATTTTAAGTAAGATTGAATTATATATTGATTTTAATTAAATATTTATATAATTTAATATTACATAAATTATCATAACATAATAAGTTTAATATATTAAAATAAGATTATTTTCTCATTTTATTCAATACATCACTTTATTTTATAGAATAAAGTGATTCTTTTTAACTATAAAATTTTAATCTCATACATAAAATATTTTTTTAATTGTTTATAAATTTTTATTATATATAAAAAGCAATTTATAAATTTGTTCTATACATATAATTATCAAAAGTTTTAATGTGAGAATATTAATCCTTAATATTATATAAAAGTTAAATATCAGCATTAAATTAAATCAATTGCATTCAATTCGTGTTTTTAAGTAAGTTAAATCATTATTAATATAAAAATATTTAAGGATTATAATCTGTTTTTCATAAAATAGCATCTCAAAGATAAATTAGTTATTGTAGTTTTTATAATATTTAAATAATATTTTTTATTTATATTTGGAATATAACTATAAAGATTTTAAATACAGTGATATAATAAAAATTATCAAAAAAACTATTTTTTAACAGATTTTTAAATCAATGATTTTCTTGTTGTTCATAATATAACTTGAATTGTAAATAATTAGTGGGAGCCTAAATTTCTTCAATGAAAGAAGTAATAGTTGATACTTTGGCCTTATAGTTACTTCTTATGAATAAATCTCGAGTGTTAAGCATTTTAATACTATCTTTATAAACTCATAATCGGTAAAGGACTTTAGATGACCACAAAGAACTTTCCCATTGATTTAATAAAGCTAGAAAGAGAAATATTTTTCAAGTAAACTGATTTTTAAGTGATTTATAATTGTTTCATCCTCAAACAAATTTTTTGCTTCATTTTGTTATATTTTAGTCAGATTAATACAATATTATTAAATTTTTGATTGATAAATATTGCTTGTCAATGCCATTTTAAATTTATATGGTTGAGAGTTAATGATTAAATTAGTGTATTAAGAGATTTTATAACTTTAATGTAGTTTAATAAAAATGAGGGTAATATATATAGTTACTTATAAAAAATATTTTAATTACTAGGGGTGCAATAAATTTAAACTTAGTAATTTCAATTATTGATAAATTAATACGTATTTTTAAAGTGCTTTTTATATAATCTAAAATCACTATTGTGGTTAATTAATAAGAAAAAAAATAATAAAGAACATTATCATTCTAGTTTTTTAGAATTTAAATTATTTATCAGAAAATAATTAAAGATATTGAGAGAAAAAACTTTGAATAATCATATTTTTCTATCATATTATAAAAGAAAATCCTAAAGAGAGAATAATTAGTGAGTACGACTCTTTAAAATTATTTTCCTAAAAATTTTCATAAGTTAAAAATTAATATAAAATTTTTTAAAATCGAGAATTTTTTTGGCAAAAGTCTTCATGCATTTTTCAGCATCAATAAAAATTGTATTTTGACGCAAGTATTTTAATTCGTCTACTCTGTATAGAGCAACAGTAGATTTAATAAGTCAATAGAATTTACTCTAATTTATTATTTTTGAAAATTCACAACATTGTCTCAATAATAATATCAATCTTTACAAGGTTCTTGGTTTATCAGCTCAATATATTGGCATAAATATAGAAATATCCATAGCTTTTCTTAAAAAGGCTCGTTATCGAGCATCTGAAAGGTTAGTTATTAACAAGAAATATATGAATTAGTGACTCTCCACTTGATAAAAGATCACCTTTTAGTTTTGGAAAACAGAAGAGTTTCCAGGGCAAGTCCATTCAAGATATCTGTTTGTCGTTGTATTGTGGAGGGATATCTTGACTGAAATTTAATTAAGTTCATAGAATAAATTGGAAGATTTAATGGCATATATTGTTGACTTTTATATCCATTGACTTCCAGGCCAGTTAATGTTTTTATTGAGGGGTCTAGAGTCTTCTTCAATCTCAATGTCTTCAGCCGTTTCAACGTAGATTGTGAAAATTTATTTGGAATTAGCCTATATCTAACTGAGTTCAGAGCATTGTTATATAAATGCTTTTTGATTCATTTTCCTATATAATAACTTATTCAGGAAGCACTCAAAGGCACCCAAAAATTCTAAACAGAATTATCTCTAAATCTATATAGAATCGTGATAAAAGTACCAAGTACGAATTCAATAGTTTCGATCAGTTAAAGTTAGAAAAGCTGCAAGAAAAATTTTAACCGTCACCTGAAAGAGTGATTGCTATCTAAGTTTTCATTGGCTAAAATGTACTAGGGAATAGGATAGACATTCTTTTGCCCCTATTCTTTGGTAGGTTAGTACTTTTTCTGAAAATATCCCTCAAATTATTGAGATAGAGTAAAGCAGACATGCGTGGAGAATTTTTTGGTTTTATGAAATAAATAAGATAGAATAGTATGAAATACGGGATAATTTATTTTTGAATCAAATTTTTTCATAGTATATTTAAATTTATTTGTCTATTAAAATAAACTAATGTTCATGCTAATTTATGAATACGCTCTTTAAATAGCGTGTCTTGGACGATCATTCAATACAAAGGTCTCGTTATGTTTTTGTTGTTGTTGTTGTACTAATTGTAAAAAGAAATTTAATAAATTATTCCCAAATAATTAAACATGCTGATAATTTAATTTATTAGTGTTTGCAATTTATTAAATTGTCATTAATTTTATGGCATTATCATGCTGAAATTTTATTCTATGTATACTATCAAAGCTTGGGAAGATACTTCATGAATTAAAATTTTTAAATACTTTATAATACCATTTTATTTTTAATTTCAATTTATTAATCTTCATTAATTTTTAAATAACTATATATCCCTTAAAATGCCTCAAAGAAACAGAATGCATTATTTAAACTTGCTTCACAAATTTTACTTTAATTTAAATTACTCCTTATTTTTCTTGTGACATTATTTATATTTTATATATATGGCATATCAGGAGTTTATTTATTTTAGGTAATTATCTTTGCATTCCACTCAATATATTAAGCTATAAATTGACGTTAATAAATAAGATATAAATTATATTTGAACAATTGTAAAGAAGGAAGTAATTCATAATGTTAGCTGTCTTATAATTCTTGTAATATGAATTTAATCCATTTTATATGCATTTTAAGCAAATTAATTAATAATGCCGTTAATTTGAGGATTATTTGAAAAAACTAGGTCTAAATTTTTCGATTAGTTTATTTATTTATTAAAATCTGTTTACTTTTTAATGCTTGAGAATGAAAAAAGAAGTACTCTAAAATGTAACTGTTATAGTTATTTTTAATATGAAATTACTAATAGTTTAGAAAATTAGTATAATATTTTTTTAAATGTTATCAAAATGGTTGTATTCAATTTAAAATTACAGTTTTTAAAAATCTTTATTTTATTAATATTAATAAGCTAAAAATGATT